>JAAEAF010013973.1:0-93292 GCA_011037195.1 Triatoma infestans
TTCAGTCAGTCTGGAGGGGTGTGGCGATGGGGGTGCAGAGTGGAGAAACCCCAGACGTACGAATTGGGAGGAATTTGTTACCAATTTGAGCTGCGCTCTAAATCGTACAGGCACTGCGAGGGCGCCGCAGTGTCGTTTGGAGCTGGAGCATAGGGTAGAGGAACTGAATGAGGCGCTGGTAGGCGCCTTTGAAGACAGTTGCCCCGTGAGTAGACTCCGGGGCTGTAGGGACGTCCCCTGGTGGAGCAGAGAGCTGTCAAATCTAAGATCCAAAGTGCGCAAGCTCTTCAATAGGGCCAAGCGCACTGGGGATTGGCAGAGCTACACGCGGGCGCTTACTACCTACAACAAGGAGATTAGAAAAGCTAAAAGAACTAGTTACAGGAAATTCTGTGAGGACATCAGCTCCGCACCCGTGGCAGCCAGATTGCATAAGGCACGGCCAAACACGGTGTTGGAGCATTGATGTCACTCAAAAGACCTGATGGCAGCTATACGCAGGATGGGGAGCAACGTGCTCTTCTCCTGCTGGAGACCCACTTTCCGGGGAGTCTGCCACCAGAGGATGGTACTGACACGATAGGGCCCAGCAGACCGGTAAGGGATGACTGGGAGGTGGCGAGAACCATCTGCACGCCACTAAGAATAGAATGGGCAATAAATAAGTTTCAGCCCTTCAAGTCGCCTGGTGTGGATGAGGTTTTCCCGGCCCTCCTACAAAAGGGCCTAAGGAGGTTCTTCCACACTTGGTTAAGATCTTTCGGAGCAGTTTGGCACTCGGGTATATACCGAGGCCGTGGAGAAGGGCTAGGGTGGTCTTTATCCCCAAGGTTGGGAAAAGGGATGCCACCTTGCCCAAATCCTTCAGGCCTATCTGCCTTACGTTTTCTTTTAAAGACTATGGAGAAGGCCGTGGATAATTATATCAGGACAGGTGTTCTGGAGAGGGTGCCCTTGCACCCCTGTCAGCACGCATATCGAGCGGGAAGGTCGACGGATATCGCTCTATATCGGCTGACAGATGTAATCCAGAGGACCCTAGATGTTAAGGAAACGGCCATCTGTGCCTTTTTGGACATAGAAGGCGCGTTTGACAATACTTCCCATGAGGCGGTTGGCAGAGCCCTTGTTAGAAGGGGGGTGGATGGAACAACCGCCAGATGGATGATGGAAATGTTGTCTACAAGAACGGTAGAAACTGTGGTGGGCTCACGGACCATCCGCTCCCGCACTACTCGTGGCTGCCCGCAAGGGGGGGTTTTGTCACCCCTAATGTGGAGCCTGGTGGTGGATGAGCTCCTCTACAAACTGACGGACGTCGGCATTGCCTGTCAGGGATATGCTGACGACGTCGTCATTATTGCTAGAGGAAAGTTTGAAGAAACCCTATGTGACATAATACAGAGGGGTCTAGATATCACTAGCGAGTGGTGTGTCTCAGTGGGGTTGAAGGTTAATCCAACGAAAACCACTGTGATACCCTTCACTAGGAAAAGAACACTCCCACGCCTGAAAAATATCCGGCTAGCCGGAGAAGAAATAGGGTGGGAAAAGGAGGTTAAGTACCTAGGGGTGACTTTTGATAGTAAACTTCTATGGAAGAAACACATTGAATCAACTGTTTAATAAGGCCACTGGCGCCCTCATGATATGTAGGAGGATGGCGGGCAAATCCTGGGGATGCCCCCCGAGAATTCTACGGTGGATGTACACCATGATGGTGAGACCAGTTATCACCTATGACTTGGTTTAGGAAGACCAAAGAAGTATCGGTAAGGAGAACTCTTGACAAGGTACAGCGGCTCGCATGCTTGTGCATGACGGGGGCTATGAGGACTTGCCCCACCGCCGGGATGGAGGTTATCCTCAATCTGTCACCTTTGCACCTAGTGGTGGAAAGGGCGGCGAAGGGGGCCCTTTTTAGGATCTCTAGGGGTGGTGCAGGAGGGGAGGGATGGCTGGGGTTTAGAGAGTTGGTATTCTTACCTTTGGGCTCCCTCATCTGGCACCTCCCTAGGGATGGTATGGTTAAGAAGTATAGCTTCACAAAAAATTTTTCGTCGAAGCTGGGCACCAAAAGTGAGTGGAGCGAAGGATCCGCTCTGTTGGGCATTAAGGAACATGCCATAAAATGGTATACTGATGGGTCGAAGACCCTCGAGGGGACTGGGGCAGGGGTGGTTGGTCCAAGGATCAAACACTCGGAACCCATGGGTAAATTTCCCAGCATCTTTCAGGCGGAGATATACGCTATTGGAAGATGCGTTCAATTTAACCTCGATAGGGGATATAGGAATCGGGAGATTGTAATCCTTTCCCATAGCCAAGCAGCCATTAGAGCTCTGGGTGCACCAGTTATTAACTCTAGAATGGTTTGGGAATGCCTAGATAAACTAAACGATCTGGGCAGCAGGAACAAAGTCGCACTTTGGTGGGTGCCGGGGCATGTTGGCATTGAAGGGAATGAGACGGCCGACGCCCTGGCCAAGATAGGCGCTATGACACCACTTTTGGGGCCGGAACCTTTTTGTGGGATTAGCGACCAGTGTCTGTTAGAGGAACTTAAGAAGGAAGAGGAGACGAAGAGATCTCAACTCTGGTACTCCCTCCCCAGGTTGCGGCAGGCCAAGATCTGCTTGGGAAATTATAACCAACGGAGGTCGGAGGCCTGCATTGGATTGAGTAAGAACAAGCTCCGCGTACTTACGGGTTTCCACACGGGGCATTGCCGACTTAGAGGACACCTGGCGAAGCTGGGCTTGGAAAGTGACAGCTCATGCAGATTCTGGTGGGGAGTTGGAGGAAACTCCAATACATCTCCTAACAGACTGCGAGGCTGCCACTCAGAGAAGATTCAGGAACCTGGGTAGCTACCAGGTGGAGGAGGGGGATATACCCTCTCTAGAGCCCGTCAGGGTATTAGGATTCCTCAGGGACCTTAACCTGATGGAGATATTGTAGAACGCATGTTCAATTGGGCATCCGTTCGGGTGCTATGGGCAAGCCTGTGGCACCCAGGGGGCATGGCACAATAGACCTGCTCAAGGTCGCAGTGCGTTGGCCCCCCGCTAAAAAAAAAAAAAAAAAAAAAAAAAAATTTAGAAAATAAATTATATGTATGTATATATATTTTATACACATATGATAAATCGATATTATATATCCGGATTTAGTGATTAAAAATTATGGGCACCATAATACGGATGGCATAAATTAGGGAAAGAAATAGCAGAAAATTTGGTGTAATTGATTCAGGATTCACATTCAGAGTTCCATTCCTCTGAAACATTAGCGTAGCGAGCGTAGATAGCGCAAGGCACAAACGCGGCCCTCCCCCAAATGAAAATATTATTAAATTCTAAAATTGGTGATAAATTTTAAGGTTTACCAATTTTTTTTTTAAGCTATAACTTTCTTTTTTAAAAAAAAAATGATTGTTATTTAATAGAAATTATTTAGTACTTGTAATAATTTAGTTGTTTAATGAATAAATATATTTTTTCAGCTTTATTCAAAAGGGAAAACATTAAGTGAGCCAATAATTTTTTATTTACATTATATGTATTTATTAAATTTTATTTAATACAAACTTACAATTCCCCAACACTATGGGGTTTTAATAATATAACCTTCAAAAAGGTAGCCATGTTGTTTGATTCATCCACTTCTTAAGTAAATATTCGTCAACTTGAAATTGGCCAAGCTTCCAGAGCGAAAGCTTGTTTATTATTAAAATAAAAACATTTTTTATTATTAATACAATAAACACTATAGATTTTAACTATAAATTTGGCATTATTAAATATAACATATTTTAAAATAATGGGAAATAAAAAGTAGACAATCTAAATTTTTTTTTTTTAAAGTGTCTTATCTTCTAGATTTTTTTAATTCAATAATAATTTTAAATTAGGCTGAGAATTAAATGTTATAGAATGAAAGGTAATATATAAATATAGTTCAAAATATTTATTTATCTACGTGTTTGACTACATGTTGTTTAACATAATCAATTTTACATTAACAAAACTTATATTAAAAGTTTTATAATATAAATTTCAGTTTTATTATTTATCTTTGACATATTAATCTTTTCTATGTGTGTGTTAATAAATTATTATTTTTTATTTTTTAAATTTTTACCAATTGTTGTTTACTAAACTAACAATAAATATTTAACTGATGGAACCGGTTTAAAAATAGATTTATTACAATGGCTTACATTAAGACACAGTGGTAAGAAGCGATAGTATGAAGAAAAAGAAAGAAATATTTTTCTTTTATTTATTTATAATTTTAACCAAAGAAACTCCCCACTAAATACAAAAGTAAGAACAGAAAAGTTATCACCGCAAGTGGCTCCAATGACGACTATACACAGTCGACTTCTCTGCGTGACGTCTCTCCAATTAATGCCTTCCACAACCAGCTATGGTAATGTTGGATTGGATTTGTTGCGATTGCTGTGTGTCCGCCTTTTCTTTCTGATCTATAACTGAATACGGTAGGGGCGGGCGGATCTATTTTTTTTTTTTTTAGATTGGACTGCAGGAGGCCAACAAGGGGTGTCTGTCTGTATTAACAACGAAACTAATCTTTATTTGAAAACAAATGAAACTTACACTTTGTTCTGCTGGAATAAATTTAATTATACTATATTTTTCTATAAGAAAACGCTGGAAAGACAGTATTTCATACATAAATGTATTTACTAATGTTGGAATTAAAGCAATATTGGTATCAATTATTTATTTAACTAGCATCAATTTTTTTTATATATAAAAAAAAAATCAAAAGCATCGCGATTAGTACAATAAATAATTATTAATCTATGAATAATTATGGGGTCATAGTCTCCCTTTTTCTTTGTTAAACTTTTCAATTTACTAATGAAATATTTTATTAATTCTTAAAATTATTACTTTACATTTAATTATGGTAGTTTAGATAAGTTGATGTCTCAAAGAATTTTCTAGACAACAATGATTGGAAAAGATCTATATCGGGCATTATTCTGACCAGAAATGGGCTTCGTATACTAACAGATTTTCTTGCAGGCTGACCTGTGGAAGGTGACCCCAAAACTCGATAGCAAACAGACTTTGTGAGGAGTTTGAAGGAGACTCCAATAAATAATACTGACGGAATGCGGCCGCTAACTTCTAGTGAAAGTGTAGAAGCCTGGGCTCATAGCCAAGATATTGGATAAGAGGGAGATACGCTTTCCAGTTCTTAAAATTTTTTAGAGGAAGTGTTTTTGTAGTTTAAGAGATCTCATCCCATACTAAAAAATTTAGACCTAGTATTTTTGAGAAAGTAGAATTGCATAATAAACTGAAATGACACTTTACGAGAGAAGCTTGACGTCTTATCTTCCCTTACTGAATTTTTTAGAATGAAATGTCTATTTGTTTGTAGTGCGTAAATAACTTAGTTTTTTCTTAACCTGTTTGGTGGATCTCGGCTTGGAAGCATAAAATAACTATTTTACTTCTTCCGACTAACTATGTTAGCCAATTCTCGACCATATTGCAAATGGATGAGTTGACTAATTTTTGGTGCATTGCTTAATGTAAATGATATCCTATGATAAAAGCCACTTTTAAAGCACTTGCAAATAAGGTCCACCATTATTTTTTACTACGAAGTGGTAGTACTCTGCTGGAAAGCAGTAGTTGATCAATATTCTCTGAAGTATATTAATTTAATAAAAATAGTTTTTATAGATTTAACTTTTTACTTTCTTTCTAGACTGTATTCTATTAATCCCGAAACCCGCGTGGAGTATGTAAATAGCTAGCAAACCGTTTTTGATATGCTAACTTCCACTTCATTCACTGACTGAGGCCCAAGTTCTTAGTATTTCCAGAGATTGATTTAGACACATTGCTCCCCGTAGCTCAGATAATTAAATCATCGGGAAATAACAGGATGTTTAGGCACTGTATCGTTTCTCAATTATAATATTAAATAATGTTGGGCTTGGCACGCTTCCTTGTGGAAGATTGTTTGCCTATATGGGGAAAAAATCCCGCCAAACTTTACCTGAATACATATATCTCTGGGCAAGAAATTATGATTTAGCACGAAACATAGAACTAGATATACCCAGTCCTATCCGTTTATTGAGAAGTTTCCTTCGCCATTCTTTATCAAATACGGTTTTAAAGACAATGAAGACAGCTAATGTACTTTGTTTTCGCGAAAGATATCCTTAACCTCCTGTGATAATCGCACTACTTGCTATATTGTACTTCTGTGTGGTTGAAAACCTACTTGGGATTAGATAAAATTTTGTTGTCATCTAGATAAATTTTTAATCTATTTAGAAATCATACGTTTCAAAAGTTTAGAGAAGATACATGTGAACGCAATAGGGCTAAACCTGTTAAGGGATTCTGCTGTTTTATATTTCTTCAGAATCTTAAGTAAGATCTTAAACCACGGAATCTTAGATCTTATGTCCGAATCCACCATGTGAGGATGAGAGCGAAGTGTGCATTGTAATTCCAGCATTGTAAATGGCAGGATGTTTTTAAAATAACATCTGGATGGGAAGAATGACTTGCGAATAACATAAATGTAGGGCTTCTCATATCATTTTTCACATAATTAACGGGATTGTTATCAATGAATTCATCCAGGATGTTTCCACTAGGATTGGGATCAGAATATCCCTACAGAATCGAATGCGCATTGAAATCTCCAGACAATTTGAAATCCCAAGTAGCCTCTAACCAGATCAGGTCTGAGTGATTATTTGGGGGGGGGGGTTATAAGCTATCAACATCCTTCTGCTGTATTTATTTTTGCATACACTTAATTCAACAGCCTCCTATTTATCAATGTATCCATGACTTTATGTATTTTATGCTTCATTATGAGATATTTTTTCGCTGCAACTATAATTCCGCAAGCCACATGACTTGATCTATTTAGGGAGTAAATCTGTTGCCCAGGAAGTTAATAAAATTGGGGGTTATCACTAACTGCATATTTTTTAGTTCAGAGAATATCATTAGTAAGCCTACCTTTATTCTGAAAGAGCACTCTATGTAGGTGTTTGTCCTGGCCCTGAAAAAGGCCATATAATGTAGGCCGACAGCGCAATGGCTTAGGCATCATAATAATTGTCGCTTAATTAGTGAGAGGGTTGCTAATTGGCGACAAAAGCAGATCCTTTAGCTGTAGAGGTACTATTGAAATGTTTTTGGTGTGGATGTGTTGTAGAGTAGTGGTAGCACGAGCTGTTTAGTAAAAGGGCTTGTATGTATATATGTTTAAGAGAGAAGTATTAGTAATAAGAAAGTAGTCACCACTGCTAACAATAAATATATTCTATTGAAATAATAATACAAGTTATTTGCAAGATATTATAAACTTATTAATATATTGTGAAACTGCCACTG
The DNA here is from genome assembly GCA_011037195.1 of Triatoma infestans. Taxonomy (NCBI): domain Eukaryota; kingdom Metazoa; phylum Arthropoda; class Insecta; order Hemiptera; family Reduviidae; genus Triatoma; species Triatoma infestans. The sequence goes on from JAAEAF010013973.1 coordinate 7,410, forward strand.
ATTTTTAGAGAACGATTCCTGAAGCAAGTGTTCTGACTTTGAAAGCAGAATGCAGACTGTCTCAAGAGCGAGGGATTTTCTCTTACAAAAGAGTTGGCCTAACGGATTCTTGAGCCTTTGTTTCTTTAATTGCAATGACCTTATATTACAGTACCTGACTCTAAATACACTCTTTTTGAAGTATTTTCCAAAACTGCTTCACTTAAATATTGTCAAAATTCATTAAACTATTTTTCAATACTATTATTTTTGCATTTCTTTCTTCCACTATACTATGTTACCAGAGAACACTATGAACAAGCGATCTGCGTTACCCCCTTAAGTAAACACAGTATGAAACAAGTCGCAACAGCTAAGAGCCTAACATATTTGTGAAATTATGTTCAACGCTTGTTCAAAGATCAACAGATAACGCAAGCGCAGATAGATACAAGAGTGAGGATGATGTTTTGATGGTTGTACAAAGGATGATGTCTGCACTTTAGAAAATATGATGCTCCCAGAGAAATAAAAAAATATCGAAATATCGTGGTCGAAATCTGAAGGGCCATCAGAGAAGGAGTAGATAAATGGAGTCGCCGAAGAAACCTGACCACAATAGCTGGAGGAGGCCTTAGGATTAAGGGAATAGAGACGCGCATGCCACTATGTACCATTTCGTTGCGAATAATTGCAAAGCAGTCACAAAGAAGATCTACTTTGAATTGTAGTTGTAAAATATAGAGCCCTTAGTTTTACTTTATTTTATTTTTTCAATGAAATCAGAAATAAAGTTTATTTAATAAATAGTTTATATCGTGACTGTAAAATTTTTTTTACTGTTTTTAAGTAGACATTGGGATAAAGTAACTTTATTATCACTGAATAAAATAAGATACAATTTTGAAAAAAGAAGTGAGTAAAATACACATACTGAATATCAGCAAAACCATCACGTATTTATTATTGCATATTAAATTATTCAATATTCTTTCATTGCCGGTATATGTTTAGTTTGGCAATAAAACGTTCCCTGTATTGCAGTGAAAGAGAGATACACCTTAAAATAATGATATCGTTTGATAGTTTTAGAGGATTTTAAAGGTCTTAAACCGAACTGTCTACCAAGCACAGGGCGAGGTTAATGTCAGGATGTGAGCTGACGTCACGTATTACAGGAAATACTAGCCGAGAGGAAGGGGAACGACCGGATCTTGATGCGCTATTGCCTCTTCCAACATGGTGAACGTTTGCATCCCTCTGTACAGTATCTTCAGGATCATGGTTGTAATATACCCGTCCGCCTTATAGTACTGCTAATGACCTGTATAAGATTTTAATGACTAGTTATTTTTTGTTATACAACAAGGCATTGCGCCAGGAAGTTAACGGACATTTGTCACTAACTGTAAACATGCAATAATAAAAGGCAAACATTAAACCATTGTAATATAGTGACAAGTAAAGGGATAACCCCCTTCATTAGCCTCATATATCCACGTGCACAAAAAGGGGTTATTTACATTGTAGTTTAGTCCACAAATAAAGCTAAGGGTCACTTTATTTACAATACATTAACTATATATTATATATATTTTAAAAAAATTAAATCCAAACATTACGAAGTAGCTTTTTACACCCAAGCTGCAGAAAAAAATTTTGAATCATCATTTGAGAATGGCAGGATATAGAAATGTCCGGTAAATAGAGATAGCCGTCAGTTTATCACTTATTTTTGTTTTTACTTTCTCATACTCCTCGTAAGAGGAAGTATTGTAATCGTGTCAAATTTTCGATATCGAGTTTTCACCGGAAATATCCGTTTTGAGGTCTCCTGAGTCCAAAAAAGTGGTTTTTCACAAATGGTGTATGTGTGTGTGTGTGTGTATGTGAACAGCATAGTTCAAAAACGAAAACCTTAGAAAGTTGAAACTTGATATTCCGTTTAGATATCACCATGGGAACGGACAGTATGTTATGTGTCAAAATTCCTCAACCAGAAGTACCACTTTACTTGTTGGTTCTTTTACTTTTTTGCATTTCTCTCAAAAATGGCTCCAACGATTTTCTTTAAACATAGTATGTCAACTACACATACAAAGAATTACAACTTTTATTTGAAATGTTTCTTTGGGAAAATTTATTTAAGGGCAGTTATGGGGGAGGGGTGGGGTTAGGTTTTTATCTAAAGTGCTATTTCACTTTATTAAACAATTCTATCATCTAAATAATATTAATTAGAACTGAATATGATTTTGAAATTCCGAGTTTCAAAAAATCGGATAACCGGATAAAGCGTTTACATCACCACTTTACTAAATGATTTTTTCACTTTTTCGCGATTTTCTCAAAAATGACTCCGACGATTTTCTTGAAACTTCATATATAAACTAAACATACAAAGATCTACAACTTTTATTTAAAATATTTCTCTGGGAAAATTCATTTAAGTGCACTTTTGTAGGAGGGGGTGGGGTTATGTTTTTCTCTAGTGTGCTATCATAGTTGATTATACAATTCTATCTTCCAAACAAAATTAGTTAGAAATAAATAGATGGCCAAAATTCCAAGTTTCAAGAAAATTAGTTAACCGGAAGTGCGCTTTTACTGGACAGTTTTTTCAGTTTTCGACGAATTTAATTAAATTTGGTACACTAACTATAAAATTTGTCAATTATAATTTTGAGAACTAGAGTAAGAGAAAGTTGTGTGAGTGTTTCACACCAGATTTTTTTAAGTTATATCACCAAAATTCAATCTCTTTTCCAAACACAAAAAATATTATTATACAAATTCTATAGATTCTTATCTATACCATAGCGACTGTAGGTACCACCACGTTTTATCAAGTGGATTATGGTTGTAAGAATATTACCACTGCTTCACATTTTTGAAATTGAGTCTTTCTTCACTGGACGCTCATAATAAAAGATTTCACAATACGAAAATATATTTTTTATGATTTTTCCAAGCTTCGGCAAGATTCTTGTCATGCACAAACAAGATTTTACGGGTTAAGACAGTGTATGCATCAGCAAGATATTTTCCATGATTTCACAATAATAATAAAAAAATCAGCGAGTTTCTTTTAACTTGATATAACAATAACACACACATATATATATATATGGACCGACATTTTAACTTGAGAGAAAATAGAGGTAGATAGATTTAAAGGATGGGGCGGGTGTTGGTGTAGTGGTTATGAGCATGGACTTGTAAGTGAGAGGACCCCAGTTCGAGTCCCGCGTATAACTGCTAAATTTTATATTGGTATGAAAAATGTTAACAGTAAAGTAGATGCTTCCGCCCCCATCCACGGCACCTAATTTGGTAGTTGGACGTTAAGCCCGCCTGAAAAAAAAATAGATGTTTGAAGGCGATTTATCAATAATTATGTAAATTGCAGTAAATTGCAGTCAGAAAAAGTCATATGAGTGTATAACCCCAGATTTTATTTTTTCTTGGACGAATTTAAACATCCATTTAACACTCTCCATTTTAATTAGACCAACTTCTGCCAGGCATCTTTTATATATGGGCTTGTACTTATACGTTTCTAGCATTCGCAACCAGATCTGCTACCAACAATAAAGTGGCTTCTCAATTTTTAACACTTGATTTTTTTTCACTTCGACTGGAATCGAACCGGACGCCTAAAAATGAGACCACCAGCCATCGAGTTAAGCCAGATTCCATTGTATTTGTCGCAGTTGAAGAGTAACTCCGTGTTAATCACTTTACCTTTTACTTTCAATCCCATATTTCTTTTTTTTTTATCCATCCTTTCTTATTCCTTATTTCTGCATAGATTGTAGAAGTTTCTTGCTGCAATTGATTTATTTCAGGTTAGTTGCTTAGTTTAAGTTCTAGATCAACCAGTAGTCGACAAACGAGAGACCACGAAGGAGATAAGGAGTCTTAAAAGAACATCCTCGTAAGGCTAATATCGCAGAAACAAAAGGCCGCCTATTAGCCACAAAAGAACAATTGAGATTATGGAGAGAATAAAATCTTTAGCTAAACGGATAAAGATTTGTCATACAGAAAATAGACCACAGAAAAAAATAAAATAAAATATCTAATAGGGCTAAGCCTAGGGCTGACATAAACTCTCTGACACGAAGTTTATTGTCCCGGGCAGGGAGATCTATAATATAAATTAAACACTCCCATTATATGTTTAAATTAAATAACCCAAATAAATTTCATATTTAGTTTCCTGTAAAGAAAACAAAGTCGCATTTTTTTGAAGGTGACAAATTCTGAAGAAATCTATTCCACACCGCATATGATGAAAACGACTTATGATTTGTTATGACTTCTTATAAAATCTGGAATCAAAGCCTTTCTAACATTACCAATTTCCTCGTAGAGTGCTTAATTTTACATTTAATATGTGTTGATATTTTTATTTTTCTGGCCTATGAATAGAAGATAATGATGATCTCATACAAAACTGAAATGTTTATTTAATAAATTTATTATTCTTTTTTTTATTGCAGAGAATATAACAAAAAATATTCCTATAACATACTACTTTAAAGACCAAAATGTAATGTAAGCTAAGCAACTGACTAAAATCTATTAAAATGTTAAGCACTTTATACAATATCAATGAACCTTTGGCAGAAATTAAAAAAAAAAATACAAAATAAAATAAAGACGTAAAGTGATGATTATTTGAAAGTTAAAAACGTTTTCAATAAAATAAAAGAATAGAATAAAAGTAGATGGTAAAGTAAATTATCTGGGAGTATTTAGCGAATCTCACGCGATGATAATTGAACAACACTTCAGTTAAACTGCAAATTGATTAATGTGTTTCTTCTTTAAATGCACACTCAGACAAAACTGAAATATACAGAAATACTGGGTAGTAGTAAGCACGCGCAGGGTTTATAAGAAACCTCCTCAACATATTTCGTGCTTGAATTTATGCGTTTTCCAAGCACCTAAGTAATATCTGCTTCCCTTCCTTTTCATTTGTTTTTTTTTTATTTTTTTTATTTATATAATCCTTTCTTGGTTGTATCAACTTGTCTGTTGTTCTTCTAGTTACTAACACCTTTTTTTCACGTTGTGCCTAGTTCTCGCGCCTGAAGCAGCTAGCTTAATGTTCAAAGAGAGGGAACAGAGAGAGCGGACAGAAAAATTAAGGTCGGCCATAGATGGAAAGAGTAAGAGAGAATGAGCCGGTGAGAGATAAATCAATACAAGTATGTGTGAGGTGTGGGTTTCTCTCTTTCTACTTGGATTTATGCCCCATGGTGTGTTTGTTCCTTTTACAACAGAAAGAAGGAATAGAAGACCCACCGGCCACCTCCTCATTGCCTCCTTCTTGGTCCTATCTATGCGAGTACCGCTGCTCCACCTTGTACTAAACGGAAACCGTATATATCAACGAAGAAGGCGAGGTATAGCTTGGGTAATGGCTACAATAACGACGTTATTAACTCTTTGATTTATACATTCACACGGACACACTCGCACCTTCCACCAATAATCCTTTGTATAAATTTTACTAGTTGTTTTATTTTTTTTCTCTATTTTTTCTCTTTTACTTCTTCTTTTTTTTTTTAGACCCTTCATTTCTCATGTCGACCACAACTCTTGGACGCCACCTTTCAATTTTAAATTTATATCTACACCTAATTATACCAATGTTTATTTACATTATGTTCTGAGTTATGGCTTTTACAAAAATGCCATTCTTATCCCCCCAATAGTTTTAAATTACTAATCCTTCCCTAACTTTCCCTTCATACAATAACATATTTAATTTTTAAAACGTTTATAAAAATGTTAAATTTGCACTCTCACTATCATAGTGGAGGGGTCTTTGCAGGGAACCGAGAACACATTTTTAAAAATATTATTTATTTTATTATGAATCTCTTTGATAATTCTCTATTTGTGTATTTTCTTTATTTGGTTTTGGAACAACTATTTGAAAAGAAATTGAGCATTGACCTTATAATAGCAGTTTACCTGTCGGGGTCCCTTCGTTCCATCAACAAGACAGTCTTGATATTTTAGGTTTCCACAGCCATTTTCATGAAAAAACACTAGAATTTCCGGATTGAAACGGTGTCAGTGGCTGCTAGAAACCGACGTTTTGCCCATATTGCAATGACCCTTTTCAGCTAATGAAGCAATGAACCTTGTTAGAGACACATATAAATACTTATCACTTCTATTGGTAACATTTTCCAAGGGTAATTAATTTGTTGAGGTTTCTCAGTAAACACTGGCTTACCTCTTAAATACCACTTCAATTTATTGTTTGATTCTACCACCTATAAACACTGGAAGTAATGGTGGAATTCCAAATTTTCCAAAAGAAAATCGGAAGTGTGATATTACAGAATAAATTTTTGAGTTTTTGGAATTTTCTCAAAAACCATTATAACGTTTTTCTTTAAACTTTTCCCTTTCTCCGTCAGTCGCCATTTTAAGCTCGAAGGAGCAAGTCGTTATGCAATACTCTCTTGAACAGCTACGAATACTCGCTATGTAACGCTTGAACGAGCAAGTCGCTATATAACACCAGTGAGACTAAGTTGTAGTTCAGAAGTAAATCTGTTTATACAATTCATGACAGTTCGATTACCCTTAATTGTTAAAACCCAAATTTGCTACTTCTGGTTTTCCAGGGGTAAACTGGACCATGCGTTGATTAAGAGGCGCCGATTCTCTTGGGCCCCCATTCTACTTTTAGGACATAGCCTAATAAATTAGTAAATTATTATCACGGTACTACAATACCCCCCTTCAAAATAAAATTATTGTACGCCGTTGGCGCCACATTTAAATTTATATAATAGATGTGTAGGGTGGAGAGAATTTGTGTGGTTGATGAATTAAGAAGAAGACTTGGTTAACACTGGTTAAGTAATATATTAATAAGTAGAGGACCCGCCTCTCGCCATATGAGGATAACCTTCAAGCTCTACAATACTAGATTACCTCCAATTTTTCGGCCGACAAATTTTCCAGGAGGGGATACTATGATGGATGCAAAACATTAAAATATATTAATTTATAAATAAATCAAAATTATCAAAATATGTGACATACCCTTGCAAAAGGGCAAGCCAGGTAGAAGAAGTCCAGTTACTTGTACGGTTCAAGAACAATTATGGCATTGTACTACCCCTTCTCCTCACAGGGGAGGAATTGAAGAAACAAAGAGAACAGATATTTTAAGGACAGACTTGTGCTAGAAATCAAGGTGAAAGCATCAGACCAGTATCCTATACCAGTATCAAGTTATAAGAATTTATTATAAGATTTTATTGTGATTCTCAAAGTACTTAATTTCTCTTAGAGAATATATTTAAATTAATCTACCAGTATGTTTTTAATTATTCTTATACTTCTATATTTTCCTCAAACATACTTACAAGCCCTAATACGAAACCGCTCGTGCTACAGAACCACCTAGTACAAGCTACCAATACACATCATCACACCATCACATTACATTGACTGCCTGGACTTTACAATCTAGAAATTTTTAAGGTAGAGTGGTCAGTGTAATGACACTTAGCGATTGGATGTATTGAACTGCATTTCAACTCTCTTTTTATAGATTGTTCGTCGCTATATTTATACAGTTTCTCCCACTCCAGTCCGAGAGAGTGATTTTGGGTTTTGTTTCTCCTTCACTCTCTTTGCTGTTTCTCCTTTACTTTCGTTGCTGTTACATCTATATTAAATACCGAACAGTATTTGTCCGGAAAAATATTTCAAATACAGATTACATCCACTTGTATGTGTAGTTGATATTGTAATTTTAAACAAAATCAGTGCAGCCGTTTTCAAAAAACATTGCAAAACAAAAACCCTTTCAATAAAGCGTTATTTTCGATTGAGAGATTTTGAGCACAACTATATTTTTGTCGAGGTCTTTTGGTAGAATTTAAATGAAAAATCAAAATAGAACATTCTGTGATTTTTTTTTATAGTTTTTTCAGTTATGTTGGCACACAGACACATAGGTGTACAGCACAACAATCATTGTCGCAAATGCCAGGTGTTATGGTCGTTTTTTTCTTTTCCTTATTTAACAAAAATTTCTGAAAACATTTCTCATTTGAACTAATATTTCAATGCAGATATAATATGAGGAAATAAAACTCTATTTTTAGTTATCTACATTACAATAAAATAGTAAAACTTGCGTGGTTAGACGTGTAAATAAGTAAGTTTTCATATTTATAAACATTAAAATTAATGAGAACATAAGCAGGTGATAATGTTTGTGTGTGAGTGCGTTTGAATTATTATTAGAAGAAAATTAATAAATTCAAGTAGCAATTAGAATGTCATATAATTTTAAAGTTTCCTTACACCTTGATCATTTATATGCGGCTTCTCAATTTCGTGTTACAAAAGCAGTTGTAAATTAAAATATATTTATTAAAACAGTAGGTAGGTAGCATGCATGAGCGTTCAGATGAGTGCACGTGAATTTGAAGTGGAAGCTCCTGAAGAACACACTTGGTGGCAATGGTTTCAAAATTAAAAATGGGTTATATGAGAAAACAAAAATGGCCCATGACGGACGAAAGCGACGATTTATGTTGAGGGACGTTTGGTAAGCACACCGCTGTTCCCAAACCATGTCACCGCCGTTTTGTTTTGGCCTTTGCTACCGAAGTCTGCTAGTAATTTTTAGCTCCCAACTTTTTTCCACGATGCTGGATCAACTCCGTATTTTTGTGCCCATTTTCACGAGAATCGAATCCTGAATTTTTGCACTAAAGACGAGTGTGTTAGCAACGCATTAAGACAAATCAGGATTTTCACAAGTTCTCCAACAAACTTTCAAGAATTCTTACAAATTTAGAAACGGTTTTCGTAAACAACAGTCATGAAGAAGTCTTACCCAAGAAGCCTTTACAAAGAAATTGTAGTGAATGAAGCAAATAGAAAAATAGAAATAATTGGAAATATATTCAATATTTTAAATAATATAATTTTTAAAGGGAATTTGTACTTTGGCTGGCAAAGGGTCAAAACGTAGCTACAACTACACCGTTACAGGAGAAGTCGGAGAACTCGGCCAATGTTTGTCTTTTAACCCATTCTAGAAATCATATATAAAGGGCAGCATTGTTTCATGAATCGTCTTACAGACTTCAACGAGTATCATTCGTTTTACAACAGAGAGAACATCACTGTCAGTCAGTGTTATGTGAACATTCATGCTTAAATCAATGTAGTACAAGTATAATTAAAGTGAAAGAGTTTCTGTATATTTATAAGCTTAATTCATTATTCACAATTAACTTGTAATTATTATTCACACTATTCAATAATTCAAATATAGTCAAATTATTTTTTGTAATCAGTGGTGACTTCTTTCAAACATATTCACACATACGCTCTTTCAATACCGTTCACGCTATACAATACAACACAAACTACACTCAAACCAAAAACATAAAAAAAAAAAATCATGATACAAAAATCTGTTATGAGCTCACCAGTCCACGTTATTAAAGAAGTTATTTCGGCCATCACGTGCAAAAAAGTATATGTGTCTCTTTCCTTCAATCCTATTTTCGAAAAAATGGTGAAAACCAGAATCAAATATTGCTAATTACATACTACTTTGTTTTTTAGCAAAGCTTATTGGCAAAGGATCAAAACGCAGGTACAAAACACCGTTACAGGAGAGGTCGGAGAACTCGGCCAATGTTTGTCTTTTAACCCATTCTAGAAATCATATATAACGGAAATATTATAAACGGTTAAATTTTAGATTTCATTAAAATGACAGTTTGCAGATAAGCCTAATTCGGAGCTACCTCAAAATTCCATAAAAATTAATTTTTCCGAACAAATATTTCAAATGTCGTATTTGTGTAGTTTGAGTTTAGAAAAAAAGAAAACTTTAAACCCAAGACATTATATACAACAGAACAATTGTTAAAACATATATATATATATATTTTTTTGACAAATATTAAATCAAAAATAGTTTGTGAGGTTATACTTTTAATCACAGGTGAGAGGAAGTAAAAAAAAACTAACTTATTCTCACAAGAGATGTAAAGTAATACTATTAAACTCAAACCAGCCCAATGTCTAGTGGTAATACGCGAAAATACGAACGCATTGCAAAACAAATCACAAATAACTTGAAATAAAAGTCATTCTCAGTATCTTTTCATACTTCTGCTTTCTCTTACTCCTGGTAAGAGAAAGTACTGCGATTGTATCAAATTTTCGAAATTGAGTTTTCACCGGAAATACATGTTTCGAGATCTCCTGAGTAAGAGAAAAAAACGTTTTTAGCGAATAGTCTGCATGTGTATGTCAACGAAATATCATAAAAACGAAAAATCAAGCATAAAGCTCAAACTTGGTATTCCGTTTAGGTACTATCACCGCAACTGACATGCAAATTTCGGATAAAACAGTTACAACAATTTTCTTTAAACTTCGTATACTACCTAGACAAATGAATCGTCTCATTTTTATTTGAAATTGGAAACATTTTCTCAAGAAGACTGATTTCTTTGAGAGTTCTGGGTAACAGTAATTTTAAGCTTACTCATAAAAAACCACTTCAATAGAATACAGTATAAATCGTAAATAACAACACCGGGGTATAAAATCTCCGGTTCCGTGAAATGTCATAGTAGGAAATGCGTAGGGACTCGTTTATAACGTACAACCGTTTATAATGTGCAAATTGGTTGTAAGGAACATATTCCAGGATTGTTGTGGTGGTTGGTTCCGCAGAGCTGGAAAGCATCAGAGACATTTTCCGTTGTAGACTGCTTCATTTTGTGGTCATACTCTGAGTGTGAAAACTAAATTTGCTCTGTGCAAGTCGGTGTTGTCACACTGTCTGAAAAACGCATCCTGAAGATGGGTGAACGCCCGAAACCGGTCGAGGACCACAAAATGAAGCAGGCAACCAAGGAAAATGTCTCTGATGTATTCCAGGATTCATTGAACTGTTTGCTATCGGTTATAGTGAACAGGAAGAGAGTGTAAGCACAGCTGCCACATTAATTCTAGGAATGATTTCCCCATTTTTCAAACTCTACAACTCTACAGTCTTGGAAAACATACACTTGACTCAGTTTGATTTTGTTAACAACAAATCCTTTTCTATTGAGGAAAAATTCTAAATAATTTCTCGAATTGAATCGGGAAATTGTGCGAGTAGTATCGCGAGTAAAATGGGGGACATCTCGTTCTACTATATAGCGAATTCTTAAAAACAAAGAGAAGATAATTGAACAATTCAACAAATGACATAAAGTTAAAAAAATACGAGCCTCTCAACACAATATTTGGACAGCGCACTTTTAAATTGGTTCAAACAACAACGAGCAAACAACAGGCCAAAGCGAATGAGGTAGCTTCTCTTTTAAAAACAGAAAATTTCACATGCAGCAAGTTATGGATACCAAGATTTCGTGCTCGATATGACATAGTCTTCGGAAAAATCTCAGGTGAGTCAGTTAGTGTTAAACAGAATTTGACTGGGGACTGGCTTGAAAATGTCTGGGTTAAAATTAAAGGAGGTTACAATGAACATCAAATTTTGGACGAAGTGGGCCTGTTTTACCGTCTGACTCCCGACTACTCTCCACAGCCTATGGAAAATTGCGTAAGTTTTTTAGTACAATCGACCCAAATATCAACGAAGAACAAGCTTTGCTGACTATATTCAAGGCAGTTGAAAGACAATTTACACTAGGAGTAATCCAGGCCAAACGCAAAAAAAAAAGATAACGGATTACATATGTATGTAAATAAATGCCTTTAACAGATTAGAAATTTGAATTTCCTCAGAAGTCTTAAAAAATCATTTTTAAATTACTTGCGCATAATGAAAACTTCGCTATGCACACAAAGACATATATGTATACATTGGATATGATGTTCAGATATAACGAACTTGATCGCTATAAACGATATATTGGTTATAGTGAATCCGCTTATAACGAACAAAATTTGACAGTTCCCTGGAGTTCGTTATAACCGATTTATACTGTGTAAGATTGTATCACATATGAAATATAAATTATACATTAGAAGAAATGCTAAAATTCTAAATTTGAAAAAAAAAATGGTTGACTGTAAGTGCAATTTTACGAAATAGGGTTTTGAGTTTTTTGACATTTCCTCGAAACCGTCTATATCGATTTCCTTCAAACTTGGTAGGCTAACTGCATACATATAAACGTATCTCTCTTTTTTTGAAACAATCAATCTATTTTGGATATTTGTGCGAAATTCGTGGTGTTAAAAATTATAATGCAGTTGTTTCAGCGTTTTTGTTGCGCTCTGGACCACAATATAATCACTTCTTTATCTGCCAAGTTAGATTTGTAGATAGGTACTTACCCCGCCATTACCTCTATATAAATGTAGGATACATTTGTAAAATTTGAGAACAATAAATATTTGTTATTTTATATTATAATTGAACTAACAGGAAGTAAGAGAAAGTTGTGTGTGTGTTTAACAGTAGATTTGTTTACATTCACAAAAGAGAAAAAATTTAACGTAGTTGCAGAAAAAAATTTAATATCGAACACGTGAGAAAAATTGTTTACACTCTCGTTCAGATTCCACACTTGCTGCCGGCTGTGCTCAATACCTGACCACATTATTTTACTCACTGTTTGCTAAATAACTATTTTCACTTACGGCTTAAAAGAATTGTAAAAATAACCTTGATTATTTGTTTATTTTTTTTTTTTTTATTGAACGTTCTTAAAAGCGATATTGATATAAGTTTTATTGAGTATGATCAAGTCATTTTATTGGAGTGTTGAATTCAAGAAAGTCTAGACGGGACTTACTGGCTCCATCTTGAACAATGCGACAATGAGATCAGGCGCTTGGAAGAGACCGGCCGACCGGCCAACAAACGAATTTGCGGTTTATATTATGAAATGGTGTGGCCGTAGGAGATATAAATGTGTTTGGCCGATAGGGACAAAAGGGGAAGATGTAAATAGGTGGAGAAAGATAGTATGATAGTGAAGTGGTAAAAAGAAATAGTTGGGAGAGGGAGAATGATAAAGAAAGGAAGCTGTATTTGTAGCCACGACGACAAATCTAGTCTTGTCTCAGAGATGGTCTGAGGCGGATCGCCTATTCTATTAGTAGAGATTGTACAGTACTAAGAAGATGGGATGGCGGGGTTAGTTGAACTAGATAGAGAAATGGAAAAAGGGGTGAAGTAGAAGGAGGCAACGAGTCACGAACATTCCTCGTGACCCTTTTGTTCATATTCTTCAATTGTTGTCAGCTGTACAATACTGCTACTGTACAACAAAACTACTCACAAATATACCGCCTACAACTACTTCAATACATCGCCATAGCTAACACAACCAGCTTCCTCAATATAACAATCAAAAGCCTCTTTTATTTTTTGTTTTAGTCTGTTCTCTCACCACATTATAAAGTAAAAATTACACTGCCTGCAAAATATTAAATTTCATATTTAAGTTTGGAATAAAATCTGGTGTGAAGCACTTAGTCGACTTTCTCTTACTGTCATTAATAACTTAAAAAATAGACCAATTGCCTTCAAACATTGAATTTATACACAAAGCGTCGCTAACCTAACGAAATTGTAGTGATGGAGGGGAATTTTATTGTAATCCAGAAGACAGCGCTAAAAAATCAAGTCTGCAGACATGAAATTTAACATCACAGATTCCCCCCAAATCCTCCAAAAATTAATTTTTTGCAAAATATATATGAAATAGAAATTATACCTTTATAACTGGGCTAATTATCATTCCAAGTTTGCATAGAAAATCGTTGAAGCAGTTTTGCGAAGTAAATTTCAAGACACCAGTACTTATTTGGGTAGTTCCCACTATCGGTTAAACTAACTGAATTTCTACAAATTTGGAAACTCTGATGTAGCATTTCATAAATGCTAGAATACAGATTGCACTGGTGTGGGAAATTTAGAGAAAATATTGAAGTTGTAACTCCTCAGAACTCCAAAATTACATTTTTCCTGAAAAAATGTTTCTAGGAAAATCATTTGAACCATTTTTGATGAATCGCTAAACCGTAAAGAAACCATTCAATAAAGTTACAATTCCTGTTGATGAATTTGGATTGGAACCCTACTTTACTTAAATGGAATGTTAAGTTGAACTTCTTGCGATTTTTCATTTTTGAGCTCCTTTGTTTTTGCACAAACACTCATACCTAACTTACACACTATCCTCTAAAAGCATTTGTTTTATACCTAGGGAATCACAAAACCTATTAAACAAAATTAATCAGCAATTACGGGGCGGGTGTTGGTGTATTGGTTATGAGCATGGACTTGTAAGTGGAGAGGACCCCAGTTCGAGTCCAGCGTATAACTAAATTTTATATTTGTTTAAAAAATGTTAATAGTAAAGTAGGTGCTTCCGCCCCCGTCCACGACATCTAATTTGGTAGTTGGACGTTAAGCCCGACTGAAAAAATAGGCATTACTTTACTATTAATCAGCAATTACCTTATATTACCAGGTATAAATCAATTTTTTCCTACAACCGTTCAATAATGTGACAATTATTAAATCAAAAGTAGTGAGTGATGTTATACTTGATGTTATACTATTAACGATAAGTGATAGAAACTAAAAACTGCCATTACTTTTTCTCACAAATGATGTATAGTAGATTTATTCAACTCTAACTAGCCCGACATCTAGTGGTAATAAGCGAAAACAAGAACGTATTACAATTCTAAATAGCAACGGATTTGAGGTTATGCAAAGAGTACAGGCTATACTGAGAGAGGGACTATTTGACTTAAATTAAGGTACGTTCACAATATCTTCTTATGTATTTGTATTATATTCAAAGAATTTAAAAACCAATTTAATACAGTTGCAGAAAATCAATTTTTACTACGTGTTGCATACTGTTACGATTATTGCATAAGTTAGTGGCTAAAAGTGTATTTTTAATCTCTTGATTGAATAAGTGATTTTTAATCACTAGAGAATTAAAAAAAAATCTCAGTATTCTTATCCTTCAATTAAACAAATACTTGGATGAAATTGCTAAATATATTAATAATATTAAATGTAATGTTGAAGTTCTTAAATTAAACTTTGTTTTAAAATCTTAAAGTCAATATAGCAATAAATTCATATTTTTTGCTCTTGCAATTAAGAATTATTTTTTATTATTTACTATAGGTTATGTGAGTCAGTAAAATTTGAAATTCTGTTAACTGGTAAGTGAGTCAAGATCTAGTCTGTCTTGGTTTCAGTCTTCGATTCTCTGTTTTATGCCCGATATTACAGTGGGTAACTACGATTTGGAGAGGGGGTTGTGCCCCCTCACACTGCATCTCTTGTGCCCCCTTCTGGTGACATGGGTGAGGCTTGCTCATCTATAGCGTTCCATCCAAGTTGAACTCTCTTAGGGTACAAACACTCAGACAGCGACGCGACGCGATGCGATAGGGCGCAACATGTAAACACATAGAGTGATTCGGCGCGGTGCGACTTGGAACTAAAACCAATAAGAGTAGCCAGTTTGCACTATGGCGCAACACTTTACTTTTGTGCGACAGGCCTTTATTTAAATTAAAAACTTTGCAATATGGTGTTAAAAGGGAATGGATAAATGAGATATGAGATTGGAGGGAAGTGTACGGAGAGTATCACCATTTATTTCCCGTATTAAGGGAGAATGAGGCATAAGTAACTATTAGTCCTCTGTTCCTGTGATTTGCCAAATCGGTTTTCGAGAGATCAAACCGATCCACCATCCATCTCGGCTATTGTACACACACACTGCTGTCTCTTCTAGTCGCTTGTAAAAATCAAATTGATTTGTTTCAGAGGTTGTCCCGCCAGATCGCGTCGCTTCGCTTCGCCTCGCGCTCTGTGTATTTTATGCCATATGTTCACATGTATTTGATAGCTTCGGTCTTAGTCGCGTCGCATCGCATCGCTGTCTGTATGTTTGTACCTTAAGGAATCCCAAGATTTTGGAGAGTTCTATAAATTAAAAAACCTCCCCATGTAGTAACTGAATGTTCTCTGAATCGTGGCGTCGCAATCCGATGCATTGAAGATGTATTGAAGTTTCATTCATCTCGCCAACGAATCTGCATGTCCTATCATCTTCTAGGGAAGATATCTTCTTCAGCTATCCGAGTCTATAATGCCTTGTGAGGAAACCCGAAAAATACGAAGCTTAGAGTGACTACTATTACAAAGTGAAATGTGGTGAGAAATATTAGTACTGTAGTTTTATTACAGCCTTCCACGGTTAGAATTTGAAATCCTTTGTGTATCTAGGTGGTTTTATAAAACAAGAGGCCTTAATTGCTATGCGTAAAATTTTATTTTATAGTTTCTATAGTTTGTTAATGTTCATTTTGTTAATTGCTAACCAGAAAGGGAAGGCATACGTAGTGATTAGTTTGATCAGTGTTTTGTTCAGTAAGATAGTACATTCAAGTTTTAAGGTGCCTTACCATTTCTGTAAAAAGGTCTTACCTGTTGTTATTTTTGTTGGTATGAGAATGTTAGTGCCGAATAAAGTCTCAGGTCCTTTACTAGTTTGATTGGTAGGGGCATAAAGGATTTTGAGGTGGCGCATGGAAATCTTGGGTCATTATCGATACCTCTTCATAGTTATTGATGCCTTACAAAATTCATTTAGTCATACATCTGCGCCAACGAAGTATTGTCTCATCTGTGGAAGCAATCATTCGGATTTGGAAATCCAAGAAGATTTATATCGGATCGAAAGTCGACGTGCACATCCACTGAGCTCCAAGATTATTGTAGGAATGAAGATGCAGAGCGTGTTAAAATAACAAAGAGCCAATGAACAAGTGGAGAATGGTAAAGCCTGCTAACATCTTTCCTAACAAAGCTGAGTCATCCAAAATGTGAAGAATGGAGGAAACTTGTTGGGAAGGCACCTTCGCGATCAATAGAAAGTGCTGGCATGACACCAATCAAGCTGATGGAATGGAAAGAAATGAAGCAAATGAAGATGATGAATTGAGAAAGCTCATAGAAGAAAAGATAGTCAAGAATATCAAGAGGATTTTTTTTAATGTTGAATGGGTGCTGTAGATTGATTGGTCTCTCCAGTGGGGTGGCACAATAACCCTTCCTGTCTTAGTTAAAAACCAATCCCTCCCCAAAAACAATAAAATAAGTTGTGATTGGGTTTGCAAAACTGGAATTTTAACCGTCTTAGCATGCTCATGATCGGTTTCGGATTCTCAACTATCGTCAGCGTAAGTAAGTTCATGTAGAGAGTTGACTTCAACTTTAAGTTTCTGTCATGCACTACATTAATTGATTCAATCAGTATGGTGTTGTAACAGAAACATAATTCTCTAGGCAAACTTAAAACCTTATTCTGACGATGGAAGAGAATCGGCAACCGGCCAGAAGCAACATAAATAAGCATACTACGACGATAAAATCCCAGTATTGCATCAACCAATAAAAATTGCATTAATTATATTAATTAAATTATTATCTTCTTTAATTATTATTTAACTTGTACATAAAATGAGAAAAGAAAAGTTACGCAATACGATATGAAGAGTGACGTGGATATTGTGACGCAAAATTTTGGTTGAAAGTGCATTACATTCGCAGTAAAATACTTCATTGAAACCCTTATCTTTATTTTCAACCAACTTGAAGACGTAAGTTCTGTGACTAAAACAAAATAGACATGCAAATTTAAATATAGTAATATTAGTTTATTATTCTTGAATAATCCTAATAAACCACTATGATAAATTTTACTGTACAAAATATAAACTAAAAAACAAAATAAAAAAAGAATAGGTATTTTCAAAAACACTAAAAGTAAAGTAAAGCCTATTTTTTCAGGCGGGCTTAACGTCCAACAACCAAATTAGGTGTCGCGGACGGGGGCGGAAGCACCTACTTTACTATTAACATTTTTTAAACAAATATAAAATTTAGCAATTATACGCTGGACTCGAACTGGGGTCCTCCCACTTACAAGTCCATGCTCATAACCACTACACCAACACCCGCACCTTTTCAAAAACACTATATTGGTTTTCAGTGCATTAACGGTTCAATAATTTGTTAATCAACGAATTATCTAACAGTAATAAAAGGTAACAAACAACGATAATTAAACACTTAATTTACTCAGCTAAAAATCAAATAATTTATGGAACAAAATCATGTGACGACCTTCAACAATGGCCAATAATGGTTCTTAACACTCGGAATTGTTACTATTAACAGTGGGCATTGTCTTTTAATTTTTAAAAATATTTTAAATTTAAACATGTCTTTTACTTAAAACGAAGAATATTGTTTAAGAAAACATATTAAAATAATAAGAACAAATTATAATGATTTAGGCTATAGTTTAAAATTAAACTCTAATTTAAAACTAATGACAGCTAGAGCTTCATAGCCTGTGGGGCTGTACTGGTAACGATTATCTAGGGCCAGTAAAGGCCCCCATTGTTTAAGGGCAATCTGTCCGTATATAATATAGGCCACACCCTCGTCCTCTTCTTGTTTTGTTGTTATATTGTCCTTTCTAACCATCAACTTATATATTTTATACAACCGAAAGTTCTACACTCTACTCTCTGTTGCTTGCCATCTCCGGTACCCGCTAATCATGTGGTATACACAAAGCACTTAATGTCACTCTGTAGGCACACTCTTGCTGCCTACCCATACTAAGAACTATCCACTTTGTCTCCTTTATACTATCATTTTATTTTTTGTTTCTATTCTTTTCCTCTTGTTCACTGGTTGAACAATAAAATTATACGTGTTTCAAGGAGTTCGGCAACTAAATTAATGGTCTCTTTATAACATTAAACCTCGCTCTAGCTCTCAAATCTGTAGCTATACTACAATGCTTCATCAATATTATTATTTCAGCTTTTTTTTATTTATTCCAGCAAAAATCCTTATTGGTCCTATGAGTAAAGTTTTATAAAAATTGGTTAGAGGAATTTCGTCAAGAATGAAACTCATTCTTATATCTCGAAATTTATTTTTACTATTTTACAATTATTTTTTTTTTATATGTAAGTTAGCGTTTACAGTACTTTATACTTTGAAAGTCAGAACATACCTTATCTCCGATAGAAAAATCCGCTCCCGGAAAGTAGTGGAATTTATCTACAATTATGTAGTGTAGATAATATTATAATACGTTTTTAAAATTTGCATAAATACTTTTTGGATCCACCTTGATTTATCAATTTCATAAACAAAAGAAATAAATAATTTTTCCTACATTTTCTTTAGTTTGTCCACTTTACGTCTGCTACATACGTCGGCTACTAATCTAAAATAATATAATTTAATACTTGATATGTTTAAAAGAGCCATTTGCCTACTTTTATTATATTTCAGTGTTGCGAACTTTGAAACTACAAAATTGGTCAAAGGGAAGGGTGGTTAGCACACTGGACTCCTATGCGGAGGACCCAGGTTCGAGACCTGCTATGCTAGCCTTTTTTCTTCCTAGCAGCCTCTAAAGCGGTGATGGACAGTGTTATCTGTAACGAGAGAAGACTGTCCGAAGGCTTCGGGCGCCAATGCCCTAGATGTTGACACGCCTTAAATTACCACACAAAAAAAAAATTGGTCGAACTTTCTTTGCGGCAAGTTTTGTATAAAAATTGACTTTGTTTAAAAAAACAAAATGTTGAAAAAATAAAAGAAAAAGTTCTGATTTATTTTCCTAAATTTAAGCAGTTGAAAACACAGAATTAAAATTGTGCTTTTTCACAATATTTTAATAAAATTGAGGAAATCATTACAGAATTTCATTAGTTTTTTTTTTTTTTTAAGATTTCTATGGGCTATGAGACAAAATTTTTCCTCTTTTCATGGGATCTTAATGGAGCCAAAGGTTTGAGGGAGTATTCGTACTCACATAGGGTGAAACTTCCCTATGTTTCTCGAGACGGTTATTCCGTCGCGGAACCTCATTCTAGCCCATCCAACGCGTCCTCGTCGCTGGCTCCGGAAACATCTGCGCTCCACTTTGTGGAAGCGTGGGTGGCTAAGTTGGAGGGTGAACGCAGAGGGTAGCCTTCGGGCTATTTGGGAACCTAGCACTCCCACGTACCTCAGCTACAATTACAGACTAACAAGTGCAGTGGTCTTCCCATTAGGAGTGTGAGTTGGTGGAGACTTTTCTGCCCTCTGTTTGGGTCGCCATAATTTATGTGCGGCCTGAATCTCTTGCAGCGAATTCTTTTGCTGCGGAGCCTCCGTGGGAGTTCATATTGCATCACTTACACCTAAACGCCTTAACATTATACACTTACATAGATACAGTCTTACACGCCGGTGGCACGTGCTGGTGCCACCCACATGTTTGCCGTGTGTGGATACCTGTGACGTGGGGGAGGGAAGTCCTGGTGGTTGAGGATGCAGGTTCTCGCTGAAGGCAAGTTTCCTTGGCGTGCCTTGCAGTCCAACACACCACTTTGGTTCCTGACTCCACTAAACAGGCGGCCAGAGCCTAACCCAGCTCTGGTCAATCGGCCAGCGTAAAGAACGCTTGGGTGAGCTCCCGGGTATTGTGGGCCTCGGCTCACAATCCCTGGGTGCTATATCTCTAGGGTAGCTCTGGCGCTTCTTCAAAGCGTCCCAAATTGTGAGGCTCCGTGGAGGGTGGAGAGCTCTGGAGATGAATTTTTAATTTTATTATTATATGTTTTTAATTTTAAATTCGTCAGCCGGGGGCCCCTTAGAGGAGGGGGCCACCGGTGGTGGGGGTAATTCCTCTGTACATCCAGAGTCGGGTGACCAGGGCCTGGATGCACTAATGGGTGGGAATCTGGAAAAATATCCAGAGGCAGGGAAGGCTTGCTTCTGGAGGAGAACGTGTCAGGAGGAGCCGCGGAGGACTTGTCCTCCTGCGGCGATTTCTGAAACGTGGTCAAAGGAAAAAGGAGAGATATGTAAGGCAGGTATTTTTATTTTTATTTATTTATTTACATTTATTTGTTTGTTTATTTATTTATTTATATTTATTTATTTATATTTATTTATTTATTATTATTTATTTATTTATATTATTTATTTTATTATTATTTATTTATTTATTTATTTTTGTTCCTGCCTGCTATCAAGTTTGTCAGAAGTTCCATTTCTTACATTAGTTGACTTATTACTATGATTGACAGGGTAGAAATGGTTCAGGTTAACTTGCAGCATAGCAAAGATGCAACGGCTAACTTATGCCGTTGTATTGCTAAGTTGCATACATATTTTATTTTAATACAAGAACCTTATGCCTTTAAAGGTTTGGTTCGAGGATTGAGTGTGGTTGATGGCAGACTGTTCGTGGCGGATGGCGGGGACATTCCTAGGGCATGTATTTTTGCCAGTCGGAGTGTCGACGCTGTTCTGCTTCGACAGTTCTGCTCTCGGGACTTGGTGGCGGTGAGGGTTGGTCTGGGGGTTGGTGGGCGTCGTCGCGACGTAGTTGTGGCTTCGGCTTACTTCCCCTATGATGGCCCCTCTCCTCCTCCTCAGGAGTTCATGGGTTTGGTTCAGTATTCGGAGACCAATGACATACCTATTATAATAGGATGTGACGCGAATGCGCATCATGTCGTCTGGGGCAGCAGCGACACCAATGGTAGGGGTCGCGCTCTCATGGATTTACTGGTGGGCACGCGATTAGAGGTCCTGAATAGGGGTACTGAACCCACTTTTGTTACTAGGATTAGAAGACAGGTTATTGATATTTCCCTTGCTTCTAGGAATTTTAGTGGTCTGATTAAGGATTGGAGGGTGAGTCCTGAGGCTTCCATCTCCGATCACAGGATGATTAGGTTTAGTCTGGGGATTGATCCAATTACCCTGGTTAGTTATAGGAATCCCAGGAGGGCGGATTGGGGTTTATATTCTAGAATTATTGAAGATAAACTGACTATCCAATCAGAAGCCCCTGATGGTATAGAGGAATTAGAAAGCGAGGCTGGTATTCTTCATGAACACATTAGATTCTCATTCGAGGAGTCTTGTCCTCCCAAGGTGGTTAAGGGTAGTAAGAACCCCTGGTGGTCCTCTTCGTTGGAAAAACTAAGGAGACAGGTAAGGGGCTCATACAGGAAGGCTGTCCTGGCTGATTCTTCGGAATCATGGGATAGTTATAACAGTATTAAAAGAGCATATAAATATGCTCTGAGGAGAGCCAAGAGGAATTCCTGGAGATCCTTTTGTGAGGATATAAATTCGTTCCAGGAATCATCTAGATTGGTACGGATTCTTAGTAAGGATAGGGACAGTCAGTTAGGTACCCTACGATACCCTGATGGTTCCTTTACAGGGGGGGAAGGGGAGACACTGCAGCTTTTGCTTGATACTCACTTCCCGGATAATATTGGTTTAAATGCTGCTTCGTCTTTGGTGGGTGGAAGGAGATGGGACCCTGAAGATGTATCCACCTTAGATGAGGTAGTCACACATGATAGAATCAGTTGGGCAGTACAAAGTTTCTCACCTTTCAAGTCACCTGGACCGGACGGGATTTATCCTTGTCTGTTGCAAAAAGGCGGGAACGTGCTGACGAAGGTATTGTTAAGATTGTTTAAAGGATGTTTGATGTTTGGTTATGTACCAACATTATGGAGAGAAGTAAGGGTAGTCTTTATTCCCAAGCCGGGAAGAAACGACTACTCTGACCCCAAGGCATTTAGACCCATTAGTCTTATGTCTTTCCTCTTGAAAACTCTGGAAAGGTTGGTGGATAGGTATATTACTGATGGCCCATTAAGGGATCATCCACTCCATCCTAACCAACATGCTTATATTGTGGGTAAGTCGACAGAGACTGCATTACATTGTCTTGTCGGAAGGATAGAATCTGCTTCGGAAATAAAAGTATATGCCCTAGGGTGTTTCTTTGATGTTGAGGGGGCATTTGACAGAGTATCGTTTGATGCTCTCGAAGATGCCTTGGTACGAAAAGGTATACATCCCGTCTTAATCAATTGGATAGGTGTCTTTCTTAGGAGTAGGGTTATACAGGCTTCCCTTGGCGGGCGCACCATGATAGTACAAGAGGGGAGAGGGTGCCCTCAAGGGGGTTGTCTATCACCAAAGCTGTGGTGCGTCGTCATGGATGACCTTTTGGTTGGATGAATTCATCGGGATTTTATGTGCAAGCATATGCCGATGATGGTGTTATTTTATTGTTAGGACGCTGTTTGTCTACTATTTCGGACCTAATGCAAAGCGCCCTTAACATGGTATATTGTTGGTCACAGGATAGGGGTCTTTCTATTAATCCTACTAAGACCCAGGCAATTCTATTTACTCATAGAAGGAAGATAGTAGGTTTTACACCTCCTAGGCTGTTAGGTACTTCCATACAGGTTAGCAAATCAGTGAAGTTCCTTGGAGTGGTTCTCGATAGTAAATTGAACTGGTCGGATCACGTTAAGACACAACACTAAAAGGCGATAATCTCCTTTTGGCAATGTCGAAGAGTTGTAGGTAAGAATTGGGGGATCACTCCCAAGAATATGTTCTGGATTTATTGCATGGTCATTAAACCTAGATTGGTATATGCGGCTTTGGTGTGGTGGCGTCGCATTGAAACACGATCCGCTAGGCAGCTGTTGGAAGAATCCAACGTTTGGCTTGTCTGGCGGTGACTGGTGCGTTTCGGACTACACCGACCGCATCTATGGAGACTTTGTTAGGGATTCCACCTCTCTTTGTGGAGGTGAAAAACCAGGCAATGAAAGCCTGTTATAGAATTAAACAGGCAGGTTTTTGGCAGGGTAAGCGATATGGTCATTCTACCATTTATCGTGAGATGCTTTTAAGGATTCCCATTACAGGTTTCCCTTCTGATAGGAATTTGAAGACTTTTGTCTTTGGTCATTCCTACAGGGTTAGGTTGCCTTCTAGGGAAGATTGGTTAACCCTGGGTCCGTCTGGTGTGATTCCGGAGAACTATCTCCGATGCTACACGGACGGTTCCAGGATGGATGGTAGGTCTGGGGCTGCCGTCTATTTTGAGACGGGAGATCATTTGGTAGCGCCTCTTGGTGAGTGGGCCACCGTTTTCCAGGCTGAGGTTTATGCAATTCTTTGCTGTATTTTGGATGAGAGGGTGCGTAACACTAATTTAAAAGGTATTTGTATCTGCTCGGACAGCCAGGCTGCGTTGAAGGCGCTTAATTCATGTGTCTTCACTTCCAGATTGGTGTTGGAATGTTCTAGAAGACTGGAAGATCTTTCTTCATTAAAGGATGTGCTTCTGGTCTGGGTTCCAGGTCATATGGGAATTTTTGGGAATGAGGAGGTGGATAGGTTTGCCAAATTAGGTGCCTCTCTCCCTTTCATTGGTCCAGAGCCTGCTGTTGGTGTGTCTTCTGGCACATGTTTGTCGGGCTTTCAGACGTGGATGACCTCACAGCACTCATCCTTATGGATGAGTGCAGTGGGTTGTCGGCAGTCTAAAATGCTCATTGGGGGCCCGGACGGAGCTTTGAGTAGCGGGGTCCGATGTCTTTCACGGTCCTCCCTCAGACATCTGGTTGGATTCCTCACTGGGCATTGTGGTTTAAGGAGACATCTCTATATAATGGGACTAGTGCCTGACCCCATTTGTAGAGTTTGTGAGACTGAGGAGGAAACACCCATGCATCTGATGACGAATTGTTTGGGTTGTGAGGAGATTAGGTTTAGGACCTTCGGCCGGAGTAGGATATCGGTAGAGGATCTTAAGCTGTGTCCTTTTAAGGTTTTGGTCCGATTTGTTCGGTCTGTGGTGAAACTTAGATGGTTAAAACCTGGGCCTGGATTTTCATTCTAGTCCCAGTGGTTGTTATTCTTTAGGGATAGCTATATGGGCCCTGGGAGGCTTTGGATAGCGTAGGGTTTGCCCTCCCCTTCTGCGAATAAGATAAGATGGGATCTTAATTCCTTTGAAATTGAAGAAATTTCTGCTTGAATACAACTGGCACTAATTAGTTTCCGGAATCCTCCAATAAAAAGATCTGCTGCACAAATTTTACGCTGGCAATGGGAATAAGTGTTCATGT
Source organism: Triatoma infestans (assembly GCA_011037195.1). NCBI lineage: Eukaryota > Metazoa > Arthropoda > Insecta > Hemiptera > Reduviidae > Triatoma > Triatoma infestans. The sequence goes on from JAAEAF010013973.1 coordinate 32,463, forward strand.
GGCCAATTCTTGCATGAAAATAGACAAAACCATTTTATAGATCAAGATTAACTGATAAACATATTTCTGCCATCAAGTAGATTGTTTATTCTCTGTCAAAATCCAAATACTGGAAAATTCTGAAGGCAGTAAACAGTGACCAGTATCCGGCAAAAAAGTATTAATTTTGTATAAATGTACTTCATTAAATTAAAATATAATTATTTCCATTTTATGATTCAAATTAAAATTTATATATAGTTGCATGATTTTTTTTCTTGATTACTAAGTTCTTAAAATATATTTATATCAAATAATTAAGACATTTTGAAACATTTGGACATGTGATGCGGCCCGCACAAATTTTACTAATTATCAGATGGCCCGTTGCTTACATGAGATGACACCTCTGATTTAAAGAATTGATGCAATTTCCTTCAGATAATCAGTAAAACTCCAGAAATGTTTTAAAAATTGTTGCTAATACTGCAAACGATCAAGTCGATTTATCTTCTACTGTTTCCAATCAAGTTCCAATATAGTACTTAGCAACTCTCCAAGTAGAAAAGTGTGAATACGAAATATTCCATAGGATTAGAGAAAAGAGGACGGTACCTAATTATTGCAGTTTCTATCTCGTTTAATAGTTTTTTAAATTGCATGAATTTTAATTTGGAATTACCTAATAGTCTTTTAAAATTTCGGTCAAATTTCAACGGCCGACATGATGTGCTGTCTTGACGTAACCTAGACTAACTCTTACTTTCCGTAGAATTGCAAAGAAGACTAAAACTTCTCAATCTAAATAGGGACAAATTTTTAGTCAAACCACTTGACGAACAATCGAACTAACATTGCACAATAAAAGACGATTGATATATATTTCTTCAGGCATTGTAGTGGATGTATTTGGAAAAAAGAGAAAAACACCCATTAAAGGTAGACTTTCTGAACACTGTATTAACTGCGAATAATAAATACTAGAAGGACTTTCACTGTAATATTTTAGAGTGAGGAAAATGGTAGTGTAAGAAGAGAGTGACAGATTGACTGGCAGAGTGAAGTACGTTGAACTTTGACAGCTGACGGTGACTCAATCAGAGAGAGTCAGCACTCTTTATATACGAGCGGCTGGACTAGCTCCTACTTTTTTAACTTCTCCTTCTAGTACCCAGATACTCTCCTTAGTTTGCCTCCTTGGGAGTGTTTCGAGAGGATGATGTAATAGATCTAATCATTCCCCATCTCAGGTTCACTTTATTTTCTTTACCTCAAGTTTGTAGAGGGGGCAAACTAAGGAGGGCATCTGGAAATGGAAGGAGAAGTTAAAGAGCCGCCTGTATAAAAACAGGGGCCTGACTCACCATCTCTCTCTCTCATTGAATCACCGTCAACCGTCAACGGTAAACGTACTTCGTTCTCATACCGTCACTCTCCAGTCAACTTGTCACTCTCTTCTCACACGAAAATATTACAGTGCAAAGTCCTTATAGTGTTTATTATTCACAGTTAATACAATGTTCAGTAATTCTAACTGTACTATTTTTCTCGTCTGTCCGACACCACGAAAACGTCCACCACAATTCTAATACTGCATAGAATAATTCTGGTGAATATAGAATACTTAAGTGTTTGGGGGCAACCCACATAACAGCAAAAAATATGTTTGTTATTTGATGCCCCGGAAAAAGATAAAATCTAGTTCAAAAGCCTAAGAGACTGTTTTCTATATCTGACCATTTTTTCCGATAGAATAATTACATGTTTCATGGAATTTTATTTATTTGAAATTAAATTTCCCCGCAGTAAAATACTAAACGAAATAAAAATATCTAACTTATATTTGTTATGGTGAAACTAAGTTATTCTATGCGAGTCTGTGTTGTCACAATGTCTGAAAAACGCATCCTGAAGATGGGCGAACGCCCGAAACCGGTCGATGACCACAAAATGAAGCAGGCTACCACGGAAAATGTCTCTGATAACTTATATTTGTCCAGGTTATAATTACTTGGGTGGGTCCGCAATGATAGAAAACCTTAGAGATTCATTTTGAGGTCATCGATCTGTTCCGAGTGTTAACCGATCTTCAGGTTGCATTGATGAACAATGTAATAACACAGATTGGATAAAGCAAAGTCGGTTTATGCCGAAATAAATTTAATAATCAATTAAATAATCTTTACAATTCAACAATTGAAATAAATCTCTGGTCCTAAATATACCAGGTAATTTTTATTCTTTTATGAACTGTGACGAAACCCAAATGATTATACAATTTCTCATATTAACCCCATGTGATATAATTAAATATATATTACACAATCAATCATAATCCCCACTTTGAAATAATTAGCTATTTCAACATTTTAATCAATCAAAGTCACTAAATATTTAAATTATTTTCAAATATTAAAGAATGTCTTTAATACATCGTAAACACCAATTAACCAAATATCAAAAATAATTTAAAATTTAACTTGATTATTTTAAAAAAAAAGCATTGTTCGAAATTCAAGACCATAAATTTTTAAGATTCTAGTTTCGGACACAATTTCATTCTATTGGATCTATTCTGTATCTATTCTCTATTATAAAAGAAACTCTATGCCACAGATGTCTTTCATTGACGATTCAGGAGTTGTTCTACTATCTCTCAATCCGACCAATGAATGTAATTATCCGATATTCCGATATTATCCGATTATTTACTTAAAATTTTAGTAAGGAAGCCGCTGCAAGTAGTTCAATGATAATTTATATAAGGGACAGACTTCTCCACCAATAGTCTTGAAGTAACGTTTCCTTCCTTATCCTTTTCGTAAGACATTTACAGGTCTAATACAAGTACTATAGGTTTTATTGAACTATTGTTAAATCCATGTAACTCCATATTATTTGAACGTATGGTCACTTTCTGAGGTACATGAAGTTCAGCCGTTCTATCTAAATTTTTTCGAAATTTGAACCATTTATCGCTCATTCTCTTAGGAAGTTCCTCATCCTTTAGGAAGATAGGGGACCAATATTGTGCGTTTTATTATTGTATTTGATTTCTAAAACGATTTTTTTAAATATTAAAGTGTTCCAGTTTGGGAACGCTAAATTATTCCAGGAGTCTTATTTTTTTTTCTTCACTAATATTTATAGTAATTGATTTAAAAATTCAAAGAATTAGAGCCCTATTGTATCAAGAAACAATATTTTTCATTGTTTGTGCATTAGTTAACTCTTTTAATGTATCCGCTCCAGTTACAAGATCATTCATAAACAATCTTTTACTTAAAATTTAAACCAATTTCCGGTAGGTGGATTTTTCTATGCTATTTGCTATTTCGTGCTGACAACGTATAGCTAAGTACGTTGCAGGTCTTGGTGCTATAAGTTACTGCTTTTAATCTATAATAGCGTTTATTATGGAATGAAATCTTTGGTATTTTAGCCACCATTTTCACATCATTTTTGATGATTGGTTGACGTTTATAAAATAATCCATATGAGTTCGACTAATGAACTTACAAGCTATTTTATCCAGTTAAGATAAAAAAATTCCTTGAATTATTTCACAATTAAACTATTTGTAAGATCTAATTTTAAGCACGGAAGTAATTTATATAACAATTATTATTATTAATGAATGCAGGATATAATATGCCGTTATGTGGAAATACTGTTTTTCCATTTATACCATAGTTACAGAGTATGCGCATTAAATTGTAACTATTATTTACTTTATTTGTTACGACAGGTTTTTTTATTCTTAATATATTTATTGTAATGTTGTAAGCAATGTTTTGAAATAATATTCTAATATACTGTACTGTAACAATCTATCTCTTGAACAAACATTATATAGTGAGTCTGTCAATGTGATTGTCAAATTACTGTGATCGTATCTATCTTTTGAAAAAAAAAATAAATAAATAAATAAAAAGTAGCTGCTAAAGGAAAGCAAGCTTGTACACATACACTACTTTGTATTGATTTAAAATTGAAATTTCATTCAGTATATCGTGGTGGCCGTTAAATTAAAGAGTCAGATTGATTGGCTACTTGGTGATTCGTCTAGACTGCCATCCGAATTGGGACCCACGGCCACCAACTATTGTGAGGTATATTTCGGCGTACGGACATGTCGGCTTATCAGACTTGTAAAACAGTATAGCTAGAGGATAAGAATCAGAAAAAAAGTATAAGAAAGGGTGATAGGAGGGTAGGTCACCTCTTTCAGGTAGTCCTGTTGAGAGGACAAGACATTTCTCTTGGTCGACGCCGGACAACTACAGAAGGCCACGTGACACTGAAGACTCACGGCTACCTCTATCTCTCTCCTGCTCTCTCTTACCCTTCTACAACTCAACACTTTTAACAATATCCTTTTATTTTTTATATTTTTTTAGACAAATCCGATTTAGTGTCATGTACATTATTTTATGTCTGTTCATTTCAAATACAGATACATTACCTAAGTAATGTAACAAAAAAAAAAACTAAAATAAATGTTCCCAATCACCAAGATGTTCCATTTTGTTACCAGATTTAAAATTGTACTTCCAGAATAAGTAATACTCCTAAACAGACAGATTTAAAATTTCTTTATCATATTCTCTTCCTGTTAAAAGAGAAATTACTGGCGAACATATCTGTTTTTCAAAACTGAGTTTTAATCGAAAATACATATCTGTGGCACCCTGAATATGATAAAATATTTTTTTAAATTGAATTTTGTGCGTATATTATAATATATAGAGATTAGAATTAGAATTAGAATGACACAGGGGGGGGGGGCTCGAACCCAGGCACTGTAGCCTACCCATTGAGGCTTATTGTACCTACCCCTCAAAACCTAGTAGAGGAAGCCCCCACTCTTCATGAGGTCCAGAACCTTCCCCACCAGTCCTTCTTGGAGGATGATTTCCTCCGGTCTCAACGTGCCGAAGATCTCGTACCGCAATCTGCCGATTGCAACGCAATCAAACAACAAGGTAAGAGGCCGTCTCGTCCTCCTCCTCCTGACACAGTTTACACAAGGACTCCGAATCAACCAATCCCACCTTTGTGCAGATGTTTCTTGAACCTACCATGCCCCGAAAACAGGCCCATTATCAGACAGATCTGATATCTGTTTAAACCTAGGGTCTCTCCGGTTCTTCTACTACACAGCTCTGGCATGATTATTTTGCCGTGTCTTGCCCCAGCACTTAGCCTCCAGTGACGATTGTGCTCTCTCAGAGACGCCCTCGCCATACATTTGGCTATTCCTAGAATAGGTTCCGGCCCACAAAACGGAGTATTCGCTCCGTCCCTGGCCATTTGGTCGGCTAGTTCATTACCTTTAATCCCCTTGTGCCCCGGCACCCATACCAGCCGAACTTTATTGTGCCGGGATAACGCTTCCAGGAAGTCTCTACACTCCCTGACAAGGGAGGAGGTGATTCTGAATGCCCCTATTGCTTTCAGTGCAGCCTGCCTGTCCGTCCAAGAAGGTATAGAGATAATATGTACAATTTGTTATGAACAAAATTTTTCAAAAACTTAATAATAACAAAAAACTCAAACTTGATATTGTAACCGGATTGAAAGAGAGGAATCTAAAGCAGATAGAGAGACACAAAATTGAGAATCTCACTCGTTACTAGGACACACTACAGTGGGAAAATCTGTTTATATACAGCTGCGCTAGCCCAACAAAGGGACAGTCTTTGAACAGTTCATACAGCAGTTACAACGCGTCAGCAACCAACTACTATTTTTCTCTTCATCACTCTCGCTACTAATTTCTATACACGTGTAAAGTCATGGCAGTTTGTGTTACTTATTGATAAGCATTATTTCCAGTTTATTTCTTCTTATAAAACCAATTCTCTCAATAGGATCGGAAGAGAGGGATTTAAAGCATATAGAGAGACACAAGAAAAAGAGAATCTCACTCGCTACTTAGGCCAGACTAGGGAGACTCTGTATTGTGTAGTTTGTATCTGTCTCTCACTGCTTTAGATCCCTCTCTTCATGTCCTATTACAATATTAAGGTTAGTTAATTCCAAAGTTTTCGATCAAAAAATATCCGATAAGCGTATGTGTGATCCAAAAGTGCGATCTTTAGGGAACGGATTTTAAATTTTCACAATTTTCTGGAAAACAGAAACATTTTTTTTTTTCTAGAAACAATTATTCAGCAAGGTTCTTGGGGGAGCTACGGATATGTTACATTTTCCTCTGTGATGTTTTTTCTGCACAATTTATCAGACTATCTTACCATGGCCAAAATTCTGGATTTCAAGACGAACATAAATTCTAACGAATTACATATAGACAGAACATAAGTTTTTGCTTTTAATAATGGAACCGGACAAAGTCTAGAAATTTTATACGAAAAAAAAAACAGCGAACAGACTCAAATTGTCGCGATAAAGAATAAATAAAAATTAAATTAAAAGAAATTTCTCTCTAAAGCTATAATTGTATAAAATAAAATGTCACTTATTGAATTGATAGTAATTTTAATTTAAAGCATTGAAAATTAGAGGATATTTGCATAAATAGAAAAGAATATTTCAAAATTTAATAATAGTTAAAATTGGCACAATATCGTTAAGAAAATAATTACGAAACAATCGTACCATTTTTATTAGAACAATATGGCCTTATGGAGAGGTTAATACGTGAATAAAATTACAATCATAGGTCAAACTTAATCAATTATTCAAGGCTATCCATTGAGAAAGTGAGCATAATGTTGAGTTATATTTATAAGTGAATTGTTGAAGCGATATATATATATATATATATAAATAATATGAAATGATTAAGTTGTTATAATAAATAATAACAATCGCCCAAAATTCGTCAATTTTTCATCATCATCATCAACACTAGTGTTTCCCTTATGTTAACTTATGCCGCCATTCTGGACTGCTTCATTGGTCATAATATCTGATAGTTATCTTATTTAAACACTAATAGATACTATTATTATAGAGAGACCATATTAAAGATAGCTTTTTTCCCCTCCTCCTTTTTCTGTTTATAATGTAAACCTCCATCTAGTAGAATAACCCTCATCGTCCTTAGAGTCTCTCAAACATAGTTTACTATGGTTCCGTGCCTGTTGGGACCAGGTGTATTCCAGAGCATTCCAACCCTCCTGTCGTCATTAACCTCGCGTGCTTCTTGACACTGACCCTCTGTAAGGGACCCATACAAGCTTCTTCTTCTTTTTCTTTTTTTTCCAACTAATTTTTTTGACTGGCTCCGACTATAAGAAATTCCTAAACATTTTTTTGTTAATGTTTAAAAAAATAAAAAAAAGACAAGGTTGTAGGACCAGCAAATTAGTTTTTTTTTTTTTTATCCTCTCCAGGATAGAAAATAGATGCCACCAATGTTGCAATTGAAAATATGTTACAGATAAATTATGAAAGGTTGTAAAAATAACTACTACAATACTACTAAACAAATCCAATATGCTGATTCTGTATTTTCCACGCAGTTCTATATTCGTTTAGGCATCTTTATTATAGAGGTTTCGGTCGAAATCCACGAACCGGAAATACAATTTTACTTCTTTTTGGTTTTTTCGCGATTCTCTTCAACCTTGAAGTTCAATCTAAAAAAGAGAAAAATAACAAAATGACTATATTAATATATTTTTGAAAAATTTTTGCAGGTAGATTTTTTGTTTTTTAACCTTCTGAACTTGTAGATTAGCCCCACTCATTCCATATATATTATAAAACAAATATATATATAATAAAACTCGGTAGGTGTGTGTATAAATGTGTGTAAATGGTGTTTATTTTGGGGATGAATGTATTTATTGGAATGAGTGTATTTATTTGTGTGATCCTATTATCGAATTGATAGAGATGTATGGTTGGATGCGAAAGGTACTTTGTGAAGGCGCTAATGACCTTGGCAGTTGATGAACCACAAAAAAAATAACTCGGAATTCTATTAAATTAATATTGAATTATTCTTAATGGGGTTGCATATTGCTTTCATCATATCTCTGTCACCATTCATTAATAAAATATATGTAAAATATCTAAAAATCGCATGAAGCTCAAACTGAGTATTCCGTTTTAGGTATTAATACTTCATCTGATATGAAGGCTTCGGACAAAATCCATCACTCGGAACAACAACTCGGAACATCTGATTTTCTTTTTTATTTCATTTTTTCGCTATTTCTTGAAAACGATTTTCTTTAAACACCATAGACTATTCATTGAGTATGACCAATATAGTAATAATAAGAACTAATTGTTTAAAGTACAATTGCAATTTCTCAGGTTAAAAATATAATTTCTAACACTCGTATCGATAATTTAGAGAATTTAACGAGTCTTTTACTAAACAGTGACAACTTTAAAAAAAAAATATTTTAAATTTATTCCAAATTTTCATCAACTGATATGGATCATTTGTTTAAATCAAGTTTCCCACAACAGTTATACACAACATACACGCTTAAAGATTTTTCTTATTTTACTCAACCATATGTCGAATTAAATAGTTCCTTGGAAATTTATTAATTTTTTTTTTGCAAAAATTAAACTTTATAATAATTATTTGATGAAATTTAATTTTAATAATATAATACGTAGGTATATAAAATAGACCCCACAAAAAACATGGATGCTGTGTAATCTTAACGAGAAAGAAGATTTCACGCATATTGTATTAAATTGTTTTTTTTTATTTGATAATATAAGATCTATAATGAAACACAAATAGCAATGATTCACATCAACAAATTATATTTAATATTAAAAATAATTAATCTAAATCAAATATATTTGATCTATATAAATATTTCTCTACCATTTTAAAAGCTTGTTCTACATTATTAAATTAATGTAATTATTAAGTAATGTGTAACAGCAACCAAAGACAGTAAGAGAAGAGAAATAAACTTTGGACAGACCAAAGTCCAAATAATAATCTGGTAAAATGGGGATAATCTGATTCGTAATTGATTTGAGGAGTATATTCGATTTTCCGGGCCTCGATTTGACATGACTGGCATCTTATGAGGGATTACGAAGCGCCTGTGTCGATTAACGCTTTAACTTTTTTGTTGTTAATTTGAACAGTTCAATACATCCAATCACTACGTGTCATTTACCTATTTACCACTTTACCTTAACGTTTTCTATATTGTAAAGTCCAGGCAGTCTGTGTCTCTTTATTAATATATTAGTTAACCAGTGTTAAAAAAGTCAATCTCATTTCATCAACCAGACAATTCTCTCCAACGAACACATCTATTATAAATGTAATAAATAATTTTTTTTTTTTTATGTAAGGCGCGTCAACATCTAAGGTCATTGGTCTCGTTACAGACAACACTGTCCATATCATCGGACAGTGAGCTGTAGAGGCTTCTAGAAAGAAAAAATCAAAGGGTAGCAGCCAGCTGGACTCGAACCCGGGACCTCCGCGTGGGAGGCGTTATGCTTTCTTTTAAAGTGTCAATTCAGTACAATGTATGGTTTTTACCAACTAATATAAAATATTAATAAACGTTATAAGCATTAATCAAGTTTGAAAATCAGTAAACCGGAAGTGCATCTTTACAGAATATTTTGTTGAGTTTATTGAGTTTTCTCGAAAACGGCCATAACGATTTTCTTTTAAACTTTAAATTCTTATTGTACAGATAAAAATGTATTAGAATCATTTTTTGCTAACAAAGTTTGTTTTTTTTTTTAACTGCAATGTTTGTTAATTATATAGTTTATTTCAGACTGCTATTATGACTTGACGAATAAGAGGGTCGCAGCGATGAGCGCAAAGTGTCCAGAAGTATCTGGGAGAAAATCCGTCTCTGATGCAGATGTTTGTGATAGAAAAAAAATGCTCCTATTTATAACCTTTAGCGCAAAGGAATATTTGATTAAAATGTGGAAGAAAATGAATACAAGAATTACTTGACACTTGAGGGATTCAGAGACATTTCTGAATATTGATCTATTTATGTCAATAAAAACTTTGTGATTAATAAAGACCTCTATTTAAGGATTAATATTAAATTAAATGACAAATATTTAATTGTTTTGCATTGTATTTATATTATATATTAATGGATTAAACATACGTAGATTAAGTACAAGCTATGTTTATGAGTTGTATCTATTAAATCTAATTATAATCAAATGAGGAAGAAGTGAATTAAAGTTGAATTGGAAAAAACTTCAATAAGAAAACGAGAGTCCTATTAAAGAATCATTTATGTATTTAGTTATAGTTAGTTATATATATTATTGTAATTACACTCAATTGCAAAGTAATAATAATGAATTAATTGATTTATTATAAATGATTAAATAGATATAATAAAATTATATTAATGATTATAAACATCATAATCATTCTCATATGCAATAATAACAATTTAAATAGACAAATAATCAGTACAAATCATGAAAACATTATAGTGGGTGTCATTATAATAAATTAAACCTTTATATTTAACTTACAATAAGTGTATGTACGTTGTTTTGTCTTTTATTTGACCTTCACTTTATAGAGAGATAGGCGATGACGACTTATAACCCTGATTTCGCTAAAACGTGAGGGAGGACTTTTACAACTCCTACATATCTCAATATGTGAAGATTTACTTCCTCACAAATAAAAACAAACAAAACAAAAAAGTAAGATAAATAAAAGACCTTCTATTGGTAACTGTATGGGCCGCGACATATGTTCAACAAATCATTATTTATTTTCTTATTATGAATCCAATGAAAAGTGATTCTGTATTTTTTTGGGGGGGGTTTAAAATTTACGAGAAAAATGATAAATGATGCGCTGCATATCGCACTAGAGATTAGATAATGTAATAGAACCAAAGTTATAATGGAACCAATAGCCAGTGAATACGCCACAGAAAATCTGGACTTATTAAAGGGAACTTTCATTAACCACCGCATCAAGGTGCCACCAAAAATTGCTAGAGAAGATATCCAGAAAATCTTTCAGAGATACCATACGTTTCATTGGAACAATATCCAGGACAAAAGCGCTAATTCATAGAAGGATCTTCTACTCTCAAGAGTACTGGATCTACCTGGTTATTGTAAAGTAGACTAGGCAAATAATTCACTTTATAGCAAATATTGATGAAAATACATTGAGGAAAATTCAGTAACAAGAGTCTTGCAGGCATTTCTGCAAGGTCAGAGCTGAATTTTCACTGGCGAAATTGGAATTGGAAACCTCACTCTAATATTTATGGATATATTTCGGTATAAATTTACAGCACTCTCTGTTAGAGGCAAGGTTCATTATGCTTTCTTGAAGGCCTGTACTGTGTGATGGAATATCTTGCCTCAACCACATCATAAAATGGCAATCCGCCCACTTCTATTCGCCCAATATGTCATATGAGGCGTAAAGCACCTGCTTTTTCCAAGTTATTCAAGCTCACCACCTTAGGGAAGATCAAGATCCGCCTACCTCAACCCCTAGGAATTCAGGAAGGGGAAGTTAGGGGATGGCTCAACCAGTATATATAATCAGAGCGAGCTAGTCTTCAAGAAAACATCAAGAAGCAAACATTCTGCGAGTTCAGTCTGTCACTCTTTTCTCAAGCTGCCATTTTTTATTTTATTTCAATTCTGTGAAAGCCTTGCAGTACTCTTGTTGTCAGCTCAATATATTCGTTAATAGTCAGTGTACTTACCACTTCCTCAATTCTCTGTCTAGCCCCACAAAAATCCACAACTCTAAACATTTCAGATGCTTTAAAAAAATTATAATATTAATAATAAAAATAAACTTCTTCTTTCCCCTGTTAAGGGCTGATTCTCCTTCTTAACATATAAAGAAATTTGATTCCGATTTGTTTTTGCACCATTTGTCTTTTAAACAAATTTGCACTTTTGTCAGGTTAGATATTCACTGTTTCGCAACACATACATTATTACAGAGACACAACTTCCTTACTGACAAATTCTTGCCGTTGTTTAGTGAATAAGTTACTTATGTTCATAGGGAAGGGAATAGCTAAGTGGTTAGCAGACTGGACTCCCACGCGGAGGACCCGGGTTCGAGTCCAGCTATGCTACCCTTAGATTTTTTTCTTCCTAGGAGCCTCTACAGCTCACTGTCCGCTGATTGACAGTGTTATCTGTATCGAGAGAACCTTATCCGGAGGCCGGTAGTGCACTGAGAAGGCTCCGGGCGCCTATGACCATAGATGTTGACGCACCTTAAATTAAAAAAAAAAAACTTATATTCATTAAATTAGCCTCAATATTTTTAAAAAATAAGTTTTACTTGCTGCCTCACGCCTTGGTGATAATTTCTTTGTTAATCTATCCGAAAGCCTTGGCATTGTTAATTTGACCGAAGTCTGTTAAATTCCAATTGTTGACTTAAAGAATATTACGTATTGATTTATGAACACAAATACACTCGCGTCGCATTATTCTAGGTGAACCATGCATGCTGTTCTAGAAATATCATACTTTTATTGAAATCATTCTCGATACATATTCTTCCCATCTCCTTTATATATACAAGGCCATTTTAGCTTAAAATACAAACAACCTTCATTTCATAATTGATCTCTCCCGTGACTTTCATAGTCTCTTAGACTTTCTTGGTGATATTATAATACCATAGCTTTCCTTGTTTGTGCTATATGAAAGCCCAGCAATAAAGACAGATTTTAATAAAATAAAATAAATAATAAATGGCAATAAAATAAATGGAGCGCTAGAAACGGTTATCATGGTTATTTATTTTAAAGAATTGCAATCAAATTCATAATGCGTAACATTAACAAGTATGAGCAATGTGTGTGTGATTATTCTTCGTGGTTCAAATACACTTTAACAAATAAAAATTAATGTGCCAGCGGCCAATTTTTTTTTTTTAATTTACTTTACCTCAATTAATTTGCTCAATTAAAGCTGGTTTAGATAATAAACCATTGCAGGGTTAGATGTTATGTGATTCTTCAAAATTCTTAACAAAATGTTTGTAAGTAAAAAAATTATATATTTTCCAGTCTGAAAACTCAAAAATTTTAAATATCTTTTAATAAAAGTAATATAGTTATGTTTGGCCGTTGTTAATAAAACAAGCAAAATGTTGGTTGGTTAGGACTAAAGAAAAAATCAAACTTTCCAACGTTAAACGTTTATTCTAACGAAGTTTCGGAATCCTTCCACAAGAATTGTCAAGGTGAGGTAGAGAGTAGTATATTCAAAAGACTAATTTTACGCGAAGAGAACTATATTAAATTCATCTGCTACATCATTGATGTGATATTACAGGGTCAATAAATGCATCAATGCAACCTTCTTATTCTAATATTAGGCTTTGTCCTGCAGCCACCACTAGCGCTCCTGATACCACGCCGCCGCAATAATAATAAGGACTTTCTCATACAGTTTCTACTAGAATTTTTTTTTTTTATTACAATTTGATCAAAGAAGAACAAATATGGTAACGCGCTGGACTCTAACGCGGAGGTTCCGGGTTGGATTTCACAGGTCTTCTTAGAAGCCTCTACAGTTCGCTGCCCGGTGGTAGGCGATGCCGCCTGTAACGAGAGAATACTGCCCGAAGGCGATAGCGCACTGAGAAGGCACCGGGGCTATTTCTTCCAGGTCGCAGTGCACTATCGCCTTAAAGAATCTAAAAAGACAAATATAAATACTCTTTAGTTATTAATATATTCATGCAAGGATATAGCTAATTAAACGATTTATCTAAAGGAACATCTACGCAATGACTAAATTAAAGGCATCAGGGAATTTATAATAAACCTGTAATATGATGAGTGCAGTATAATACTCGCTCAACATTTAAAATGGTTTTCTACTTTGATGAAGGAAAAGGATCGTGAGTTTCGGTCTTTTTTTAAAAAAAATTAAAAAAACTTAAATTCTTGCCAACGTTTCGACAAATATATTGTCTTTTTCAAGGCATAAAAAATAAAAAAATAAAAACTATTAAATAATCTTTAAAACATATCAAACTTGAAAACTTATGTATAATTTTGTAAATAAAAAGTTGAGAACACCTCAACAACACAGAGAATAGCCACTAACCAGGTAGTCACTATTCTCTGTGTTGTTGAGGTGTTTCCTAACTTTTTATTTACAAAATTATACATAAGTTTTCAAGTTTCATATGTTTTAAAGATTATTTAATAGTTTTTATTTTTTATTTTTATCCCTTGAAAAAGACAATATATTTGTCGAAACGTTGGCAAGAATTTAAGTTTTTTTAATTTTTTTTCAAAAAAAGACCGAAACTCACGATCCTTTTCCTTCATACAAGCAACGGTCGAGAAGAATCTTCCATGTTTTCTACTTTCTCAAACAAAATTATTACGATCGTGTCAAATTTTCGAAATTTAGGTTTTATCACAAAAAAAATATATGTTTAGAGGTAGGTACCCTGAATACGAAAAAAAATGTTTCAACAAAATATCTCTATGTAACATTTTAATATTTTTCATCTCTATGTAAGTTTATGTATGAACAAAAATATGTTGTAAATAAAAAAAATCTTAGGAAGCTCCTAACCATTGTAACCTACACGAAGATTTCGGTTATAATCCCCCAACTGCAATTGCTACTTTACTAAATTCTTTTCTTTTTTTTTGGTTTTTCGTAATTTTTTCGAAAATGGCTCCAACGATTTTCTTTACACTTCATATACTAACTATATACATAAATTCCTAATACTTTTATTTGAAGCATTTTTCCAGGTACCTTTTTTTATTTATTTATGTATTTAATTTTTTTTTTTTTTAGAGTTCTGAGAGAGCAGTAACGTTAAGCTTTCTTTTAAAGTATCAATTCAGTAAGTACTTTAAACGTATTGCTTGAATTCCAAATTTTAGAAAATTGGTTAACTGGAAGTACGTATTTCACTGAATAGTTAATTAGGTTTTGGAATTTTCTCTAAAATAGCTACTAGGGTAAAGCTAGGAGAGATGACGCGGTAAGAGAGAAGACGCAGGCTTTACTTCTCTTGTTTGTCACCACGTGGCGTCATGGAAGTTAGCCGAGGAGTAAAGAGATCAGAAGCGAACATATTGCGAAATTCTTCAGTTATTTTGTGTGTTCTTCTGTTTCCTAGGAACATTTATACACATCAGCGTGTGTTTTCATAAGTGAATTTTCATAACGACTTCGTAAATCTTTTTATTTTTTTTATATATTTTTTTCTTTTTCTTAGTATATTATATTGAATTGAAATGAAAAATTCCAGCTGTCGTTAAAGTTGGACTCGTAGACATTGTGTTTACCAAGTTTCATGTCGATCAGCCATGTTACCTTCACAGAGGAGAGATCTCCTACCTATGGTGCATCTTCTACCATAGTAGGAGAGACAGCCAAATGTAGTGTATTTGTATTTTGTTTTTGGAATAAATGAGAATGTCTTTACTTTGAAAAATAACATTTTTAATAGTAGTTGACATATGTTTTATAAGAATTACCTCTTTAATATATCTCCTATATTTTAATACAGGGCATAACTTTAAAATACGCGTCATCTCTCCTAGCTTTACTACGATTTGCTTTAAACTTTTAGTGCTTTTGCCACAAATACAAAAGGTTTCAGTTTTATGTGGAATATTTTTTGAGAAAAATTGATTTCTGGTGGTTCTGAGTCATCAATGATTTAAATTTCATATATTCTGTAGGTAAGTTCAATGATAACAGGTACATTCTCATGGGCTGCAATGTAATCTCTGCCACCATTACTTCCCTTAGCTGGATATACGTACCCATACTACTTTCTTTTCACTTTCTCCTGCTAACAATAATAAAAGAATGTATTGCGAGTGTACCACGTTTTCGAAATTGAGTTTTCACCGGAAATACACGTTTTGATATGCCCTGAGCCCAAAAAATTGGGTTTTTAGAAAAGTGGTTTGTCTTTAAAGAATTTTTTTTTTTTGTTAGTTTTTTGTGATTTTCTCAAAAACGGCTCCAACGATTTTCTTTAAACATGTTATATCAATTATACATACAATGAGTTACAACTCATAGTTGAATTATTTCTCCAGCATAATTCATTTAGGTGCCCTTAATGATGTTTTGGTTAATTCTAAGATTAAAAGTGCTATTTCAGTATAGTATATATATTTATTTGCTTTTGGGGAAATCCCCATACAAAAGAGTCTGGCTACATATCAGCATATTTACATAAGATCTTAAATTAGTAAATTAATAACTACAAATAAAGAGACAGTGAAGGCAGAATAGCATCAATTCTATTATAGATAACTAAAAGTTAATAGCTAATAGCACAAGAAAAAATACAACCCTAAAATTTAAAATAAACTAAAGTTACAACTTAGAAGAATAAAGGAAAATACAAAAATGAACAAAAAAATTACTAATTTCTGACAATATAAGTAAATGATGATAATAAGTAAGATAAGAAAGTGATGAGAAGCATTATAAAAGGTGCAATATAATTATAAAAAGGTGTATCAAAATGAAAATAAAAAGCAACTTGAATGAGAAGGCGAAAGGAGAAGTCAGCGTACTTCGCAGTTACAAGTTTAACAGTAAATATTAATAATTATACGTTAATAACAATGCTGAAAAAATATATTCTAATTTAAGTATCAAGTTCAATAATAACAGAGTGACTTAATGATAGAGATAGTAATGAAGTTTCTATTGTATATATATTTATTCATTTATAATAAAAGATCTAACTTTAAGGCAATTAGTAATGTAGTAGTACATATTCCTTATTTGGGAGTCACTGTTTGAGGAAAGAATAATGGGAAACTGGTCTGGCGTTATGGAGGTAACAAAAGAGATGTAGTGGTTACGAATAGGAGAATATATTGGGCAGACAACAATTAAATGGTACAGATTTTCTAAAATATTAAGATTACAGATGGAGCAGATTTCATGGGGGTTAATTAAATAGACAGAATTTTTGTAAGTTATTTTGATTTGGTAACCTCCCGATAGTTTTAGTTGAGCATATACCCTTGTTATGTTAAACGGCATATTAAGGTTTAGGTAAAAGTGTTCCGGACTGACAGTAATATTAGCTTCATATATTTTAACATAAGATTGATTGTATTTTCCTTCAAGCAGTAATTGCATATCCCTTAATTTTAAAAAATACTCTTTTTACTTACTAAGAATTCTATTTCAATATATTTCTCAATTCTATCATATAAATAATATTTATTATAATTAAATATGTTGTTAAAATTCCAAGTTTGAAGAAAATCGGATGTCCGGAAGTGCGTTGTTACTGAAAGTAGTTTTCAGTTTTCTCGCTATTTTCTCTAAAACTGTCTCCAACGATTTTCTTTAAACTTTAAATATTAACTACATATATAAACAACTAAATTTTTTATTTTTTAACTTTTCGGCGGGAAAATTCATTTAAGGGGGCTTTACGGGGTGGGGTGAGGTTATGTTTTTCTTTAATGTGCTATTCAGTTCAACAATGTGCTATACAATTCTGTCAACTAAATAATATTAATTAGAATTATATAAGTTACCAAAATTCCCAGTGTGAAGAAAATCGGTTGAGCGGAGTGCGTTTTTACTGAGTAATGTTTTTCAGTTTTTTGTAATTTTCTCCATAAAAATGCCGACGGTTTTAAACACTAAATAAGACTTGTGAGTTTGAAGAAAATTTGCCATTTCTAACTAAGAGAAAATCGGATGAGTATTTCACATTAGATTTTTATTTATATTGTTGCGAGAAACTAGATTTTCATTGAATTAGAGCTCATGCATTGATTTCAATCATTATAATACTCTTTCAATACTTTGTGGACTGCGCCACATACATAAATAAAATTAATAATAATGTATAGCTAAAAACTCTCCAGGTCTAAGAAAAGTTTTTCAATCAAATATTGTGAATACCTTGGTGAAATTTTTGTGAGTGTTTCATATCAATTTTATTTTGTTCTATCAAATACAAAATGGCGGTGGATCTTGCATTTCTGCCTAATTCTCGTTTGCTTTCTTTTTCATCAATGAAATGAAAGTGCTGAATTTTTTCTTTATAGTTCACATTAATTATATAAAACATTAAATATTATATCAGAAATAACTTGATTTTAATGCACTTTTTTTTATAAAAAATTTTTATGGCACAATTTGATAATTTATAAAATACCTACGGAGGGAAAATTAGTTAAACAAATTCTTAAATAGATTTTTCATAGAAATAATTAGCTATTAATAATTAGCCAATCACAGTGTAGAAGTGAATGTTTTAAATGTGGGCGTGGTCAGCAAGATAATTCCAAATTTCTGATTGGCCTAAGATACACCCCACATTTGCACAACTTCACTTCTAAACTGTGATTGGCTAATTATTTCTACGAAAAATCTAGTCTATAATTTTTTTTTACTACTTTTCTCTCCTTAGGTATTTTATAACCTTATAAAAGAAAATGAAATTATTTCTGATATAATATTTACTGTTTTATATAATTAATATGAGCTAAAAAGAAAAAAATTTCTCATTTTCATTTCATTGATAAAAAAAAAAGAAAGCAATAGAGAATTCGGCAGAAATGCAAGATCCCCATTTTGTTTTTGGCTGTTTTTACTAATGGGACAATATATAAAATTGATGTTAAACACCCACAAAAATTTCTCTAAGGAATTCATAATATTTAGTTAAAAAAAAAACATTTCTATGACCTGGAGTTTTTATCTATACACATATTAATTTTATGTATGTGGCGCAGTTTATAAAGTATTGAAAGAGTACTATAAAGATTGAAATCTACTCATGAACTAATCTAGTTTCTCGCAACAAAGTAACTAAGTAAATTGGAGTAAGTGAAAGTAGTTTGAGTGTTTCATACCAGCTTTTCTTTTTTGTAATTCCTACGAGAAAATCCTCTAATTAAGCATAAACAGCTTTATCACAATTTAGCGCTAAAATAAGCAAATGATAAACACATATTTCATAAAGGGTTCTCTTAATATTTCTTTATTACATATATTAAAAAAAAAAAAAAAAAAAATAGATTTCTATAAGCCATTATTGTGAGTTTTAGATAGAACCCAAGAGTTGTTTAATATACCCAAACAGTCGAATCTCAAGCACATTCAACAAAGCCTTCAAAATTAGAAAATAATCTAAATTGTGTCATCTTAACTTTACGATTGAAGTAAAGATCGTGAGTAAATGTTCAAGTGTAAATTAAAGAGTCTCCAATCTTGTTTATTTTTTTGTCATTATTCAAGGCTAGTTTTAACTGGTTCTGTTTTTAAATTATTTTCACCTTCAGTTTTTCATAAAATAGGTTTTATTTTTTTTTAATACCTCATCTTGGAAGTATGCTTTAGCAATGCCAAAGACGTTTCATGAACATTTCCTTATTTTTACATTGATTACAGTCATAAACTAGCTATATTTCTAAGCAGAAATAATTGAATCTATTACTATGACAGAAAGATTTATTATAAGTTTTTCCACTTACATAGATAACTCTAAATGCAATCTCAAAATACAATAAAAGAAAAAGTAATATAATTCGTTTGAGCGTAAATTACATTAACAGCAAATATATTACCATTTAATCATCAGCCATTAACGAGTTGTTAAGTAGTAACTTTACTATTAACCCACGCTGGTATCCTACATCCATTTGAAGGTGATGTGCGTCTCTAGCTATAGAACTGACATCAGTATAAACCACTCCTCAATGAAATATGACATCATCACAAACAGCATTGCATCATGGTCAACTATGACACAAAGAGTAACAATTTGTTACATTCTTAGTTTCTTTAAAATATGAATTGATATATATTATAGATTCAAGAAATCTCTCTTGTAAATAAATATAGAACAAAGACGCGATATACTATTACATTAACTGACACAAACATAAACATAAAGCAAAAAATGTCAACACTTTCAAATAAAATCTAATCCATAATTTATTTAGAAATGTTATAAAATAATTATTTTTCTTAAATACCACGCCAAGTCATATTAAATAAATAAATAATTAAAAAACAATTCTTAGACAGAAAAAAGACATTCTTGATAATGAACAACATCTCGCATGTTTATGCATGATGGAAACAATGAGGTCGTGTCCCACAGCTGGGTTTGAAGTTATTCACAATCTCATACCTCTTCATCTTGTGCTCGAGAGGGTGGCTAAGGAAGCTGTTCTTAGTATCTCCAGGGAGGGAGTGGGGCGGGAAGGGTTCCTCGTCTCTGGCGAGCGGTCATTCCTATCTGCCAGCTCCCTCCCTTGAAATTTTCCTGAGGATATCATGACGAAGAAGTACAGTTTCGATAAAAATTTCTCTTCATAGCTGAATAGTGAAAGAGAGTGGAGCAGTGAATCCGCTCTATCTAGTATTAGAGAGCATGCCAATAAATGATATACGGATGAGTTTAAGACACTCAAGGGAACTTGGGCTGCAGTACTTCGACCAAGGACTAAATATTCAGAACTTATGGGTAAGTTTCCCAGCATCTTCCAGGCGAAGATTTACGCTTTTCGAAGGTGCGTCCAGTTTAACCTCGATAGGAATACCGGAATCAGGAGATTGTAATCCTATCTGATAGCCAGGCTGCCATTAAAGCAATGAGTTCACTTGTCATCAGTTATAAAATGGTATGCGAATGTTTCGACAAATCTCAGTGACCTGGGCAGAAATAACAAAGTTTCCCTATTTTGGGTGCCAGGACATGTGGGCGTGGAAGTAAATGAGATGGCCGACGGTCTGGCAAGGAAAGGCGCTGGATCTCTCTTTTTAGACTCTTTTCCAAAATTTCTCTTAAGAAGGATGAGGAAGCGAAGAGAGCTTTACTCTAGAACACCCATCCAGGACAAAGGCAAGCCAAGATCTGCTTGGAAAGTTATAATCACAAACGTTCTGAACTACGCATCGGTCTAAGTAAAAACAAGCTCTGCATGCTTTCAGGTTTTCACACCTGGGCATTGCAGGCCCAGGGGACACTTGAAGAAGCTGGGCTTAGAAGATGAAAGTATGTGCAGATTATGTGGGGAGATGATTGAAGGACTGCGATGCTACCAATCAAAGGAGATTCGATAGTTCCTCCTTGGCAGAGGAGGAAGACATATCCTCCCTAGAACCTTCCAAGATTCTGAGATTTCTCAGAGACCTGACCTATGACATCAGAGAGGTCTCAGAGGGCAGTGCTCTGAACTCTCGAAAAAAATAATCAATGTTTAAAATAATATACTTCATTAATAGAACTTTATTTATCAAATTAATGTAGTTCTTTTATATTATTAAATATTTTTAATATCAGTAAATTTTGCTGATAAAACTGAAAACATTTTTTTTTTTTTTTTTTAGATTTATAATGAAAGATGTATAATAATTACAAAAGAACTATACAAACACTATACAGTGTAACTAATTGTACAAATTGGTTACAGACAACAATAAAATCTAACCAATAATTTTACTATTTATTAAATTATATGTTAGAAAAACGGTTTGATTCATTTCGTGCTCAGTTAGAAACAGATAATGCTCATTATTAAGTGAATTATAGCTCTATTTGCTTTATATGTAAATTTATTTCTAGTAGTAATCTCTAATGTTGTTTACATAAACATTATTTCTTTTAATTAAGTTATCTGAAGTTGTTATAGAATATTGTCCTTTCTCCTATTGCTGCCTGTAAAACGGACAATTTAACTCAAATTTTTGTAATTGATTTTCACCGGAAGTGTTTGTTTTGGGGTCCCACATTGGTAAAAAATCTAAGATATAACTAACAGTAATTCTTGAATTTTATTACTAGTAATATATATTTGGTATGCCCTGAATGCAAAAAAAAAAATATTTTTAACAAATCATCTGTATGTGGGTTTGTGTGTGTGAACAGAATATCTCGAAACGTTGCAGGAAACTCAAACTTGGTACAGTTTCGTTTAGCCACCAGACACGAAGATTTAGGCCGAAATCAAAAAACCGGAAGTGTTTTTTACTGATTGTTTTTTTTTTTTCAGTTTTTCGTGATTTTCTCAAAAACGGCTCCAAAGATTTTATTTAAACTTCATATATTATCTACACACATAAAAACATATCATTTTTATTTGTAACATTTTACGGGACGAATTTTTTTTTGAGGGGGGGGTTCCGAGGAAAAATAAGTACCACCTTATTATAATATAATTTGATTTTTACCATCTACATAATATTAATAAACGTCAGAAGCATTCATAGGAATTTCAAAATTGAACAAAATCGGTTAATCAGATATGCGATTTTACGTTTTTGGATTTTTTTTTACGTTTTTTTTTTTTTTTTGATTTTACCGTTTTTTACATTACCTTCACTCTTCGACGTATTACTTCTTCCCACAGTCTATTACAACTTAATTCCCCTTACCAGTGGTCAACGTTGCTCGCTACCTTGGGCTTTACTTAGACCAAAGACTAACCTGGAATCCTCGTACACGACTTAAAAGAATAGAACTAAACAGACGCTTTCGACTAACTAACGCATGCTTTCTACTTAAAAAACTTTTGGACAAGGAGATCTAAACTCTCCCTTGACAATAAAAGACTAATTTCTACATCTATTTTAAAGCGTATCTGGGCGTACGGGATAGAACTATGGGGTTTAACCAAACTTTCAATTCTCCAGTGACTTCAATCCTTACAATCCAGAATTCTCCGTAACATTGTAAACGCCCTTTTTTTATGTCTCCAACCAAACCATACCCACTAACCTCATTATACTGTTCATTGTTCAAGTCGCCCAAACCTGTCACACGGAATTCCATATTAACCTACAAGTCAAACATAAATCCATTAGTTCAACACTTGTCTTCCCGAACACTTTCTAATAATCAGAGACATTTTCCGTGGTAGCCTGATTCATTTTGTTGTCATCGATCGGTTTCGCCCATCTTCAGGATGCGTTTGTCACACAGTGTGATAACACAGAGCAAATCAGGGTGTATAGAATAGAATAGAATAGAAGCGGGGGGGTTGAGCCTCATTCCACTGCGACCTACAAATTGAGGTCTATTGTGGATCCCCTTAAGTTATAGAACAGGCCCCAGCTTTGCCCTCCTAATCAATCCTAGCAAAGCTGAGAGCGGCTCCGTCATGAAGCTTTCAGCTTCGAGATTGCTCGTCCCCAATTGAAGAAACCTAATCCTCGCCAGGCCGGCGCACATCCTTTGTGAGTGCGCCGGGGTCTCCTCCTCTACCTTGCAGAATCGGCATACCGCACTATCCGCAAGTTGTAGGTGGTGCATGTGTCTATTCAGCCTACAACGCCCTGTTAGAGGACCCACAATTAACCTTATATCCCTTCGGGTCTGGCTCAGTAGGTCTTTGTTACAATCTGATATTCTAAGTTTAAAGAAAATTGATGAAGCCGTTTTCAAGAAAATTGTACGAAACTAAAGAAAAAAACATTCAATAGAAACGCACATCCGGTTAACGGACTTTTTTCATGGATTCGTTTATCTAATTTAAAGATCTACCTACCTATGGCGCATCAGTCCATAAGGACCAAGGCTTGCCAGACGGCGATATATTGAGGAACGGGTGGGAAACATGCCGCAGTTCCCTCGCCATTTAGTTTTGACCTTCGCTACCAAGATGCGCTGCTAACTGTAGCTTCCTATTTTTCTCCGACTTAGAAATTTAAAAACAATTTGCCTATATTTAAAAATGAAAAATTTAAACAAATGATTGTAGTAAATTTAGGCAAATGTCTTTTAATGAAGAGCTTTGCCTGCCTCTGTCCTAGTGTTCCCTCCCACCAACGCAGACGCTGATCTTCTATCCACCCCCTGATAGAAGTTTGAATGAGGCTCCTGGACAAGCCGCAGAAGGGTTCGGGGCCTATAAAGGTATCCTGCGAGCCCTCCCTCGCTAGGGCATCCGCCCTCTCATTGCCCAGGAACCCCGCATGTCCCGGCACCCAGGCGAGTGTCAGTTTATTCCGAGTACCCACCTCGGTGAGGGCAAGTAGGCAGTCCCACACCAGTCTTGAGACTATTTGGTGTGAGGAAAGTGCCTTCAGGGCTGCCTGACTGTCGGAGTATATGGCCTCTCTTCTACCCACTATCCTTTGCCTTATAATCTCCCTAGCGCAGAGTAATCAGGGTGTATAAACTGAATTTGCTTTGTGCAAGTCTGTGTTATCACACTGTCTGACAAACGCATCCTGAAGATGGGCGAACGCCCGAAACCGGTCGATGACCACAAAATGAAGCAAGCCACTACCGAAAATGTCTCTGATGCTTTCCAGCTTTGCGGAACCAACCACCACAACAACTTCCTAATAACCCTCCCTAGACTTCTTAAAAGACAATGGCCTCGTGATCTCCTCTCATGTGAAGAGAGTGAATAATATTTTTGTGTAGCTTTTCCACTCATTATCTATGTATGTTCTTTGTAATAATTGTTACTTATAGCGCTGTTACGCTGATTGTAGCATAAATAAAGATTAAAACAAAAACAAACAAAAAAATGGTTTTGGGAATTTTTTTTTGAAAATGAAGATTTTACAATGATTTACAATAATCGTTAATGTCCATACAATGTTTAATGAAAATTGTGAGAAAATCGTAACTGTAGTAGTTACTTCCGTTGATCGATTTTGACGAAAACCTTATTTTCAGCTTTTCTGGTAACACATAAACGATATATCAAGTTTGAATTTCCTACGATTTTCAGTTCTTATATTTCTACTTGTCCATATAGACACGAACACATATAAACCGTATAAATAGAAACAAAGGTTTTCTAAAAAACCAAATCTTCAAATTCAGGGAATCACAAGACAAGTATTTATAGTGAACACTCAATTTCGAAAATTTGACAATTTCGCAATATTTCCCTCTTACAGCAATAAGAGAAATAAATAAATAATAACAAAGAATTCTAACGAAGAATTATCAATGTTTGAATAAAAAAATACAGTTAAATTTTATATAAAATGATGGCTAAAACAAAACCATAAAAAAAATAAAAAATAAAAACAGCAATAAGCTGTTAAAGTTAAACCACATAGCACACTTAGGTGAATGTTTTGAGTCATTCAAAACACTCCTTTAATAATTTTCTAGCACTATTAAATGTTCCACGTGACTCTTTATCCAACTAAAAGAGTTTCAACTATAAATTACAAAGTCTAGATTTATAAATCCTTGTAACTGGCTAGGACACATTTCACACACGTTATAGTAGACAGGTGTAGTCTTAAGCCAAATACGGTCCTTGCGTCTCTCGTCTGACACGTTCAACTTTAACACAACAAAATAACACGCGTGAGACCGTTAGCATAGCGACGGGCTGTAAGATTCCTTCACTATATGTTTGTTAGTAATCTTTGCTCATAAAATATAATCATATGGAAGGTTTTTCAGAAAGGTTAAAGTTCTCTTTAATTATTGTACACCACTTTGTAAATATTTTCCTGTATTATTATTTACTTCCACTTATTACTGTTTCAAATTTCCAAAATTGAATTTAAATTGGAAACGCACGTTTTAAGGTCACCTATGTATGTTAAAAAGAAAAGTTTTTCGCGCAATGTCTGTGTGTGAATCTGTTGTGTGAATGTAATATCTCAAAAACAAAAAAAATGTACCGCAGGAAGCATAATTTTGAAATTCCATTTAGATAACACCGTCGCATCGGATACAGAGGTTTCGGTCAAAATCCATCAACCGGAAGTGTGACACGATTTTCTTTAAACTTCTGAGATTTTCGACTTTAGTATAGAAATTGATTAGCTTTTCACACGTCTTAATATAGGTCTGTAACTTCTCCAATATGAAATACTAAGTCTTTTTACTTTCTCTAGAATATTCTTCTCGTATTGAAGAGGTTCCATGCTTTGTTGCAACTCCATTGTAAAGATAAGCATTGAGTGGGGCTTCCCCCTTGATGAGTCTGAGTTTTTTTTTGGGGGTAAGCATATCAATTTTCTTCTTCAGAGAAGGCTGTGAATCCTTATTGTCAGCTGTACGTTCATACGCTATTACTGGGTGAAATATATTTTGTATTCCAAACAAAGGAGATCCTACTTGATTTCTGAAAGCATTTTCATACTCTCAACCTTCTTATGGCTTGATCTTTAAACAAGCTGAATTTCTTATAGAGTTAAAGCATGACAACAATCGATTTCGTCAAGCTACCAAATCCAACTTGCACCGAAATAAAAAGGAAAAATTTATTTTTCTAACCTATTGCAATTAGCAACAACATTAGATGCCTAAATTATTTTTTAATAAAATTATCTAGCTATTATTATTTGTCCGATCTGCTTCATCAAGATTTCCAGGCAGGCAATATTGTTTATCGCTGCTGAAATAAGTTTTTCCTATTAGAGTTAACAAATTTTAATACAGAAGCGTTCGTCCACTCCAAGCTTTTCACACGGCAAGCGCAGAGTAAACATATAAACTGTATGGCTTGTCCAGTCCAGAACACTTGCGCAAATTGCCGGCTAGAATTTTCTGATCTACACCTTCATACCTTGCATACCACAGGCTCGCGATGCAAAACTGACTTGTCAAATAGCAAGCCAGTTAGTGAAAGAAGCCCTGGAAACTTTCCAGCCTTATTCAATCCAGGACCAAGTAATCTTGGGATTTGTTTGATTAACTAGCAAGAAATGCATCATATTTTTTTGCCAATTTTTTGCCAATTTTTTTACAAGTTTTTTATTTTTATTCAATTTCTTTAAAGCATCAAGCTACTCCGGAGTCATTACCTATTTACTCCATATCATATCATGTCGACTTCGACCCTGACTTAAACATTACAATTGATCATGCAAATCAGAAGTCGCAGACAGTTCTGCAACGCTAAAACAGAAGTCCATATTCTTACAGTTAACACGATTCCATATCTTGCATAAGAAATCTGAAGTAACTTTTTTTTTTTAATATAATAATTAAAAATCAGTAATTTATCTGCAATATGTAATTTTATTTGTTGGTGAAGGTTAGGAACGAAACGTTGGGCATAACTTACAATAATTATTATATGACTTCTTTATTGCTTTTCTTTTAATTTACAACATGAATAACATAAATTCTTAATAACATTAAATTTACAAGTTATGAATTATATTATTTGAAGTTATTTATATTTTTGTAAATTTATTTAATTCTTGTAAGTTTAGCAATAAAATAAACATGTGTTTAACTAGGCAAAAACATATTATATACTGGATATAAAATATTTTAAATAATACTAACTAAATAGTAAAATACGTATGTGTTTTCTACTCAGATAAGTTACTGTACAATATTTTTATCCAGTAATGAACTTTTTTTCATTACATTCTTATAATTATTTTAATTTATTAACCATTAATTTTAATAAAAAAAAAATGTATTTTTATTTTATTTTTTTCTTAGTGAGTTAGAATTTGCTACTAGGTACGTTATATATCCAACAGCACTAAGTTTTCATTTGTATGCAATAAATATGTAGGTATAAAAACAAAACCAATGATTCGCACTGTGAAAATGCAGATTATTATATTAGATATTGCATAATTATACTGAGTGATTCAAATAAGATGGAGCAACCTACCTAGTAGGTAGCTTCTAATCGTAGCATGAATAAAAAATAAATAAAATACATCTCGACATATCTTTATGTTTCTTTTAAAAGCTTTCGAAACTTAAAGCTTTGAAACTCTCACAAAACTTTCACATTTCCCTGGAATCTTTATCCATACACTTAATTGTCCTTTATATAGGTATACTGGTAGTGGCACCGTATAGAAAAAAATAATGCTTTCTGTAATCTGACACAAAGTTTTCTATCAAAATCTAGCGAACATGTGATTTTACTGAATGGTTTTACATTTTTGAGAATGGCCCCAATAATTTTATTACAAAATATAAATATCAATTACTATTATCTCACATATTTTCCCGCGAAAACTTGATTTTTTTGGTGGTTTTGGAAAGCAGTAACATTAAACTTCCTTATAAAGACCACTTCAGGACAATTTATCTGCTCTGCTAGTTACATAATATTTAAGATACATTAGAAGGTGTGCTAGATTTCCAAATTCCAAAAAAAAAAATCGGTTAACCGGAAATGCGATTTTACACAATTTCTTTTTTGGTGAGATTTTGGAAATATTCTCGAAAACGGCTACAACGATTTCATTCAAATTTTAAAATCAGAACGTATATGAAACTTCTTTTCAAGGGGACCTGTTAGTTAGGCAAAAATTTAGACTACCATTACAAGCTTTATTAGTTGAGTTAGTGGCCATTACCATACGAGTTCTACTCCTCAGTAACACGTGATAACCCACTAACACCTATTTTTATGACAAGCCTAAATTAAACATAATTTATCTAATAAATTGTATTAATTGCAGTAAGATAAAGTTGTGTGAGTGTTTTACATATGATTTTTTTTTAAATATTTTAATATTCTGCGTTTTATTGAAATTAGATTATTGCAATGTCTAGAAGTATTTGAAAATTTAGAACAGCAGATACGCTTACGTAACCAGCAACAAGTAAATTTGGTGTATAACGATGATTGGGAAAGGAGAAATCATCCAGTGATGACACTCTACACTAATCCGCTGCAAACAAGTATAAGAGATCAAGAGTCCACTGCCGCCTCAGTCGTCGAGGAGAGTTATCTGGAATGGCTGCTGAGTTAAAGTTGATGAATTAATGGATTGTGATGATGTGCGAGGCGGGGAAGAAAATTTGAAAATTTTGCCGTACCATATTTCGACTAGGTCACTTATAAATGGAATCTGGAGATCGGAATGGATTGTCACGTTTGAAACGTAAAAAAAGATATTGGTTATACAACGGAGTATTTTGGATTGTAGGGTTTAGAGGCCGGTTGGAACTGTAGTGGAATCGTTTATTGGATGATCTGATCCCACCGTGATACCACCAGATGTAGTGGAATCGTTTATTGTGATTCCTCAGGTATGTAGTAGATGTCTTGAAAAGGGCGGAAGTTAGTTTAGAGATTTTTGGAAGTTAGTGCTCGAAGTATTAACACGGAATTTATAAAAATAGACTGTATTTGTACAATAATTTAAACGTGAGTAATGGTAACTATTAACAAGTAATACTTAGAAATAAATAGGAGATAAATAACTAATAATTTAGAATGATTAATATAAATGAACTAAGATGCACAACTAAGGGAATAAGTATAAATAAAAACTGTATAGGGACGCGGAAACTGCTGCTCGTATAATAATCTTGAAGGCGTACTGAATTATAATCGTATAATCATCCCCTCTTCCAGTGGAACGAAGTTTATATATTAGTGTTAGCAACACTCACACCAAGACATTTGTCCTAGTGTGCGACCTTGTGCGACCTTGGTTAGTTTGGTGACCAGCGATTTAGGTCAGGGGCCAGCCTTAGCGGTGCTTGCTTTGATGTGAAGCATTGACCCTTGGTTTTGTTTGTTTGGCCGCGGCCTTGTCTTGAAGACAGCAGCCGGCTAGGCCACTAGTTATAAATTATTATTTCTTTGTTATGTGTTGTGAAGGTTTGACATTGCTATGACCTTGCCATGTCATTACAGAACGCTTAGTTGAGCCTCATAACTCGAGTCCATAAGTCCAAATTGGTTTTAATAGTAGATTGTAGATAAGTACTTTGCTATTTAAAGTTAGTTTTGAGTGTCTGCTTAGTAGTCGCTTGTGTAGGCTGCTACGTTTTTTTACTTCGTTTTGTTTTAGTCTTGCATTCTTCCTAGATAGTGAGTTGTCGGCTATCCAAAATATTAATTGATGGCCAATTGTGCTCAAAGTGAGTTGTCTTTCACGGACTTAGGTTTCTAGGCGGATCCCTTCTAATTTAAGGAGACGTCTTGATAGAAATGGACTTCTTGGTAGAGGTGTAGATTAGAAGAGTAAATATCCATTCATGTTATGTTGGGTTGTTTGAATTGCAAAGAGATCAGATTCAAGAATTTTGGTCGTAACAGGATGAGTGCAAAAGTTTTGGACACCCTTGTCTAAATTGGACATTCATTGTTAACTCCTTGTCTCTCTGTCTCATTTGATAACTGGAATAATTATTAAGTGTTCGGGCTGCAGACAGCGTTTCCGATCTGGAAACCCGGCTTGTTGTTTTAATTCGGGGCATAGTGCCTAGTTTGGTCGCCTCCAAAGACAAATAATAGTAAAACACTTAGTTCTTCGGGTTAAGATCACGTCAATGATTTGTTAAAATCCGACGTTTCTCCCAGATTACGATAGTCTTCTTCAGGGTGTAGTATCGTCTCTAACGCTGAAACACCTCTGAGTGTCAAAACAAGACGTCAGTTTTGTTTAAAGATTAGAGACGACACTACCCTGAAGGAGACTATTGTATTATAGACCTAATATTTGTTTATAATAATTTATTGACGCGGTCTCTAAGTGTTTTACACGACAATGGCCGTGGAAGCCTGGAAGATTAAATAATAATAGTTACTAATTTGTAATTGGTTACTAAATTTAAGCTGTGTAATAAAAGCATTAATGCGAACTAAAATTTATGCTAGAAAATGAAATTGTATAACTTAGAGTGTAGCCAATGTTAAAGTGTTGTGAAATTGAAAAAATCTGGTGTGAAACACTCACACGACTTTTAAATCAGTAGCTTACACAGATTTAAATTGAAGAAGGTTCTTCAAATTTATCATTTTTACTAAATTTAAGCTTGTCTTCAATTCTGTATAAATGGATAATCTAAACTTAATATAATGACTTTTTTTCTGGAGAAAAGTACCCACCCCATAGTAAAACTTAAAAAAAGCTTCCAACAAAAGTGATAGATAGGTCTCTGTATTCATTTAATGTAACAAATTTAATGAAATCCTTCGATATTTGAATAGATAAGATCCTAGAAAATTTAAAATAACTGTTCAGTGAAATCGCACTTCTGGTCAACCGTTTTTTCCTCAAACTCAGAATTTTGGCAACATTTAATTTCATTCAATATAATTTAGTTAATAGAATTGTATAATTAACTAAAATAGCATTTTAGAGAAAAATACATAACCCCGTCCATCACAGAAAAACCATCTTAAATGAATTTTCTATGAATTATAACTCTTTATATGTGTGGTCGATATTCTAAGTTTAAACAAAAATTGATGAAGCCGTTTTCTAGAAAATTGTACGAAACTAAAGTAAAAAACATTCAATAGAAACGCACATCCGGTCAACGGTCTTTTTTCATGGATTCATTTATCTAATTTAAAGATCTACCTACCTATGGCGCATCAGTCCATAAGGACCAAGGCTTGCCAGACGGCGATATATTGGGGAACGGGTGGGAAACATGCCGCAGTTCCCTCGCCATTTAGTTTTGACCTTCGCTACCAAGATGCGCTGCCAACTGTAGCTTCCTATTTTTTTCTCCAACTTAGAAATTTAAAAACAGTTTGCCTATATTTAAAAATGAAAAATTTAAACAATCAATGATTTAATTTGATATTATTTATTAAAAAATTAGTCCTTAAAAAAACAGAAAAACAAATTTCTAATAGATATGAAGTTGAAGTTACAAATTTAGGATAGTTGTTGCAATAAATAATGTTGAAATTATAAAGTAAACATAAGTTATCTTTAAAAACTTAATTTCTAATGATTCTGCTAACAAAGGAGGGGGAACAAAATTGATTACCAAATAATTTCTTCCATAAAAACAAATTATTAAAACAAAGAACTAAACATTAATTACTCACTCAGTTCATATATCCCTAGTTAATTAATTTAAAAAGTAATATACAGTTGTTGTATTAAAGGATAGTTGTACAAAGAATTCAAAACACATATATTTCGGCGATTCATTTATTATTATTTTTCTTATCTGAAGGCGTAAAAAGATTTTCAAGTAGTTAAATATATAAATCATATATACCGGGTGTAGTTATTAATCTATAGATTTTTAAAATTAACTTTATACTGTTGTAAAGTAGTAAATCATATTGCTAACTCTTGCCCTTTCTCTATAAACGAAAAAAACACCATTCTGGCCCCCTTTCTACCTCGCTAAACTGACTCGGACACCTCAATCAGTTTCTTAGTATGGGGCATATACACCCAATGTACATATATTAAAATATAATACGAAGCTTTCTTCTTTATTTTCACGTTTTTTTTTTATCTCTTTTTATCATTCATACTATCTCTCTTGTTTGTGTATAAAATGATACGCGCGTGTGCACACAAACACAAATTATA
Source organism: Triatoma infestans (assembly GCA_011037195.1). Classification (NCBI taxonomy): domain Eukaryota; kingdom Metazoa; phylum Arthropoda; class Insecta; order Hemiptera; family Reduviidae; genus Triatoma; species Triatoma infestans. The sequence continues at coordinate 64,641 of JAAEAF010013973.1, forward strand.
TATATATATCTATATATATACATTTATATACATATACGGTTAGTTGAATTTTCTATGAGCACCATAGTAAAAAGAAGCACATAACGCGATTCGATCTCACCCGGTCACGTGATTTATAAACTGTACTACAGTGGGGATTATTACAAGTCAATTACAAGTTGTTGGGCGTGAGATCCTTATATTGGTCTTAGGAGGAGAATAACTGAATGTAAACAGTTAAGATCTTGGTATTGGAGATTTATCTCAGAGAATTTATATATTTAAGAGCACGCAAATCTCTGCAGATAAAAGATTATAATATTTTGTTTACATCTTTCTTGACTCCTAAATCGATTTATAAGCATTTAGTATAAAAATTCTGGTAACCTTTCTATTGTATTGCAATGAAAACTTCAAATGATATTTTTGTCAAACTGCTTTCAAGTTAAGGAGGATTTCTTTTTATGTCATAATATATTTTGATAATGGATTATGTAAAGTTAAGTTACTTGAGGGATATCAATCTGCATTAATAAGTATTGCCTTTGGTTATATCATATGACTAGAAGAACTGTTATTCATAACTAATTCTTAAACCCAATAAACCTGCTAGTGAAGTATGCTCCTATAGACCCATTAGTCTACTTCCAATCCTTTCCAAGATATTAGAGAAATTACTCCTCAAGAAATTAATCCCATTCCTAGAAAAACATAATGTTATTCCTTCTCATCAATTTGGCTTCCGCACTCGCCACTCCACTATCCAACAGTCATTCAGTGTCGTGGATATTATTTTTGCGGCTCTAGAAAACAAAGAGTATTGCCTGGGTGTCTTCCTTGATGTTGCTCAGGCATTTGACAGAGTATGGCATCCAGGACTACTCTATAAACTTAAAAAATTCCTTCATACTCCTTTCTACCTACTCCTACAATCCTATCTCACCAATCGCTGCTTCAGAGTGCGATGTGGCGCTGAGGTCTCCAATCTTCGCACGATTTGCGCTGGCGTTCCGCAAGGTAGTATACTCGGACTAATCCTTTACACCATCTATACAGCTGACATTCCTACTCATCCTCAAACCCGAATTACTACCTATGCCGATGGTACCGCTATATTATCCTCTCACTCCAACCCTACACAGGTCTCAAATGCAGTACAAGAACACCTTGAGCTCATAGAAGCTTGATGCAGAAGATGGAGAATTAAGTTGAACACCAATAAATGCACACAAGTTCCATTCACACTAAGAAAACAAACCTGCTCTCCACTTACTATAAATAACGCTAACTTACCCACTTCTAATCAGATTCGATATCTAGGGCTTCACCTTGATCGACGCTTAACCTGGAATCCTCATAATCGACTCAAAAGAAAAGAACTTAACAGACGATATGGATTACTAGGAAGACTACTTGGACCTAAATCTACTGCGAGTACTCACAACAAACTAGCACTCTACAAAACTCTATTAAGACCTATCTGGACATATTGAGCAGAACTGTGGGGCTCCACTAAACCATCCAATATCCAGCTCATACAATCATTTCAATCCAAAGTCCTTCGTGGTATTGTTAATGCTCCGTTCTTCGATTCTAACCGCATCCTACACCATGATATAAATATCCCATATGTAAATGAATTAATCCAGACCCGTTTCTTAAGATTCCACGATAACTCTCCGCACACCCAAATCTCATTGCACAATCCTTATCCACAAGCACTCCCCCCGATATCCCACCACGGCCTAAAAAGACGTTGGCCGCGCGATTTAATTGCTGATAACTCTCAATAGAGTCTAGAAAGTACCAGCGCTGGCTGGTGTCTTTCATCATGTATTCTGGTTGTGACACTGAGCTATGCTCGGTGTTTCAATTACTTCTTCTTTTTTTACTGTGTAACACTTTTGCTTAATGTTTATAATACAGTTGCAAATTAACAAATGAAAAAATAAAAAAAATTATAACTAAAACCGGTCAAACCCAAGATATACATGCCTGGAGATATAGTGTGAAATATATATATTCAATAAAATGTTTTCAAATAAAACTAATAGTCCTAGTGTACTCATGAATGAGTTCAAAGAAAATCGTTGTATTTGTTTTTGGAAAAATGGGGAAAAGCTGAGAGAATCATTCAGGAAAAACAGTTATTCCGAATTACCGACTTTGGTCGACACAAAATTGTCTTTTCCCGTTTGGGAAATCCAAAAATGTAATATCAAGTTTGAACTTTTGAGCGATTTTTACTTTCTCTTAAGGGATCGTGTCAAATTTTTGAAATGTTTTTCACCGAAAATATAATTTTTGTGATTTCCCCTGAGTACGAAAAAATGTTGTTAGCGAATAATCTGTATGTGTGTTTGAACAAAATGTCTCAAAAACGAAAAAAAAAAAACAGTAAGCTCAGACTTGATGTCAAAACAAAAGGAGATAAACAATATCAGAGACATTTTCCGTGGTAGACTGCTTCACTTTGTGGCCATCGACCGGTTTCGAGCGTTCGCCCATCTTCAGGATGCGTAAGACAGTGTGATAACATAGACTTGCACAGAGCAAATTCAGTTTATACACTCAGAGTGTATACCGGTCGATGTCCGCAAATTCAGTTTATACACTCAGAGTGTATACCGGTCGATGTCCGCAAATTCAGTTTATACACTCAGAGTGTATACCGGTCGATGTCCGCAAATTCAGTTTATACACTCAGAGTGTATACCGGTCGATGTCCACAAAATGAAGCAGGCTACCACGGAAAATTTCTCTGATGCTTTCCAGCTCTGCGGAACCAACCACCACAACAGATAAACCATATTTTGCTCGCTCAACTAGTGAATTTAACCAAATTTGCGGGGCGATAGAGAAGTTTATGGAAATTGGTGGTTTTGAAATGATAAAGGAAAATTTTAACGTTGTTATTCTCCCAGAATCCCCCACCAAAAATCTATTTTGCGGGAAAAATATTTAAAATAAAGATTAGTGTTTTGTACAGTTTTTTTTTGTTTTGTTGAAATTTACAACTGAATCAGCAAGGTGGTAGGATGTTTCATCGAAGCGTATACTATGTACATTGATTTGGTTGTATTTATTTTGATTCACCATTTAACTAACCAGGTCTGGAGTTGGTCGAGGTGCGTCTGGAGAGTCCTAATAGCAATAACAGGGTCAAGATGAAGGGATAGTATTGCGGTATCTTCCACAAAGGTAGATATGATGGTATCTGGGCTGCTGTGGAATATCTGCTAAGTACACGGTGTACAGGAGAGGTCCGAGAATACGCCTTGAGGACCACCAGCTGTACTCAATTTGTATACAGCATTCTGGTGTTGCACAGCTTAACCTGAAATATCGGTCTTGCAAATATGATTTTAGGATAAGGTAGTAAGTATGTAAGTAAGTACTAGTAAAGTATCTACGGTTAACAATAAAAGTTTAAAAAAAAAATCGTTCAAAATCATTTTTGGAGAAAGTCGGGAATAACGAAAGAGCTATTTAGTAAAATCGCTGTTGCACAGCTTAACCTGAAATATCGGTCTTGAAATTATGATTTTAGGATAAGGTAGTAAGTATGTAAGTAAGTACTAGTAAAGTATCTACGGTTAACAATAAAAGTTTAAAAAAAAAATCGTTCAAAATCATTTTTGGAGAAAGTCGGGAATAACGAAAAAACTATTTAGTAAAATCTCACTAATGGTTGATGGATTTTAAAAATGAAAGCTTCGTGTTAATTGCACCTAAAACGTAAAATCAAATTTGTGCTTGTTATGAATTTTTATTTTTGAATTTTCACCGGAAATCCGGTTTTGAGACTCCCTGAGTACAAAAAAAAATTGTTTTGTGAATGGCCTGTTGTCTGTGTGTGTGTGTGTGTGTGTGAACAAAATATCTCAAACACGAAAAATCGTAGGAAACTCGAACTTGGTATTCGGTTTTGATACTACCACCGCATATGACACTAAATTTTCAGGCAATCCATCATCTAAAGCACAACTTTTTTACTGAACTTTTTTGTTTTTTGCGATTTTGTCAGGTACGGATCATTTAGAGTACTTTTTCAGTTTAATATTCAGTTCTACCACCTATGTAATATTAATGCAAACTAGAAGTAGTGGTAGAATTCCGAGTTTAAAAAAATCGGTTAACCGGAAGTGCACTTTTACTGAATAGGTTTTTGAATTTTTATGGAATTTCCTCGAAAATCATTATAATGTTTTTCATTAAACATGGCACACTAACGACAAACGTATCACTTTTATTTGAAACATTTCTTAAAGAAGTTAATTTCAAAGGATTCTGCGAAATTTGTGACCTTAAATTTCAAACTTTAATAGCGCTGTCTTCTGGGCAACAATGTAACTACGTTGAACTGATTACTTCAGTCAAGGTCCACCAGCATGTAATCCCACCCTTAATTTTTAACAAATCATAAACTTTTAAAGAAAGTTTGTTAATTATGTAATTGTTTATCCGATAGATATTTCCATGTATAAATCGGATCATCCTTTTCTCGTTTCAAGCATATCGAAGCTGGAGTGCCACAACATCGCATTCTAGGTCCTATTCTTTACTCAGTATACGCTGCAGACATCCCAACACATCCTGATATCATCCTTCTCACCTATGATACTGCTATCCTGTCTACCAATCATGATCCCGTAATAGCCCATAGAAATTTGCAACTAAAAAAATGGTACAAGAATGGGTTACTAACCGTAATGAAAACGCATATGACATACCATCGCATATGACAGTAAAATTTCAGGCAACATCCTTCACCTAAAGCGCAACTTTACTGATTTTTTTTTATTAGTTTTTCATGATTTTGTCAGTTGCGGATCCAATCACCTAAACACTAACAAACACAAACTCGATGACATCACGACCACGATGAAGCTAATACATTCTGGCCACAAAAGACGACGACTTGGCATAGTAGAACAACTCGAAATATATAAACGCAAGACACAAAACTTAATAAACGAACAGACAAAATTTGCCAGTGAACCGTTATTCAAAACACATTTCCCACAATAGCAACAGAAACGCAATTACCAGTGCAAACATTATACATGCAACAAATAGTTCTTACATGGATTTTAATTTTAGGTTTAGTTTTAAATCTACTAGTTATATATATTAAAAAAAAAAATATGTGTAGTATTTGGATGAATTTGGATGATGTATGATGTATGTGAATGTTGTGTAAAAAGGTGATATGTTGAGTGGAATGCATAATAAAAAACTTAATTATAAAAAACCATACTTAGGTATACATGCTTGCGAGGATGTGAATGTTGTGTGAAAAAGTGAAATAATGATTGGAATTCATAATTATAAAAAACTTAATAATAAAAATCGCTTAATTTTAAATGATGTTAGTTTAAATCGTTATTTAATTTCATTTAAATTTATTTTATATATCTTATATTTTATTTTGGTTAGTTAATTGTAAAGTAAATCTCACTCCAAGAACAGAGTTTAAAAATTAGACCCCCCACGTGTTGTGTCCATTGTAAGGAAAATTTGCCCTTTAACAACCCAAACACGTGTGAAAAGGCATTATAGTCAGGGGAAACCACCCAGCTGACTATACTCCTTGACCTAGTTTAAGAGTTTAGTTTTAAATACAGTTAAAACCAGTCAGTGTATACAACTAAATTTGCTCTGTGCAAGTCTGTGTTGTCACACTGTCTGAAAAACGCATCCTGAAGATGGGCGAACGCCTGAAACCGGTCGATGACCACAAAATGAAGCAGGCTATCACGGAAAATGTCTCTGATAATGAAAACGACTTGAACTAAACAGACAGTTCAGACAACTCTCAAGACTACTAGACAGACGATCCAAACTCACATTACAAAATAAAAGACTTCTCCGCCTACAGCTACTGAGACCTATATGGTCATATGGCTTAGAAATAGGGGGAACAACGAAGCGTTCCAATTCCCATCGTATCCAGTCATTTCAATCAAAAATCCTTCAAAAAATTGTCAATGCACCCTACTATCTTGCTAACCTCACTATCCATACTGATCTAAACATTCCTTTCGTTAACCATCTAGCCAAAACTCGTTTCCTTAAATTCCATTCATCCACAACTGCTCATCCTAATCCTTTAATTCACCAGCTTTCTTCGAACATTATTCCCGACAGTCTACGCAGGCGGCTGAAGAGAAGATGACCTCCTTGTAGAGCAACTCAAGATAGTGGAGTGCCATCGCTGGATGTCTTCTCCAATCCACACTCCTGTTATTAAGTCGCCATTTAACACATTTCCTTGTTGCAGTGTATTTTTGCAGTTGTAAATATCAATAAAAAAAAATAATAATAATGAAAACATGCCCCAAATCATTATTTTCACTCTTGGGTCGCATTACCCTTCCTACCCCCCAGTCTATTACAGCTTAATTCCTTTACCAGTGGTCATTGTTGGCCACTAACTTAGGCTTTACTTAGACCGAAGACTTACTTGGAATCCTCATACACAACTTAAACAGACGCTTTCGAAATCTTAAAAGACTACTGGACAACAGGTCTAAATCTCACTAGACAACAAAAGACTAATTTATAGATCTATTTTAAAGCCTATCTGGGCGTATAGGGTAGAACTATGGGGTTCGAGCAAAAGCTCAAATCACTAAGGAATCCATGTTCCAGAATCCTCCGCATCATTGTAAGCGCTTCTTTTAACGCTTCTCCTACTGAACCATACACATTGACCTTAAAATATTTTTCATTGTTCAAGTCGCTCATACAGTTTACAGGAATTCCATATTAACCAGCTGTCACTACACAAATCCTCTAGTTTAAAACCTGTTGTTCTCGAACTCTTTCCTGATAACCCTTCTAGACGTCTAAATAGACAATTGCCTCTTGATCACTTCTCAAAATAATAATTTTGTGTTATTTTGGAGTGTACCATTGGGTAGGTTCTCCACTCATTTTATATATATATATTTATGTTCTTTTGTAATCACTGTTACTTATAGCGCTACCGCGCTGATTGTAGCATAAATAAAGACCAAAATATATGTAATTATATTAGCTGCAATTAGAGAAATTTGTATGAGTGTTTCACACTTGATTTATTTCTTATTCAGGGCCTCAAAACATGTATTTTTCCTGTGAAGTTTAAGTTCTAAAATCGCAATATTTCTTGTTACTACAATAAAATAAAGTAAAAAAAAAAGGGAGTAAATGTAAGAGACACGATTTATACTCTTTTTTAAATCGATTATTATGTAAGAAATTAAAAGAGTGCACTATATGTTCTTTTTGAGTTGATAATAAAAAGCAATCTATGGTCCTAATTAGAAAGGGATAGAATGAGAAAAAGAAAGAAGAGTAAAATAATAAAGTGAGAATAAAAAAATAAATATAAAGTATAAGGCAGCTTGTAATATGGGAGCTTTATGTTGGGCAATAACACCGAAGGAGGTGTAGAAATTCTAAATAAGTGGCTAGCGTTCAGTACGAGAACAATGTCTGGCCAAACAATTCAGCGCTTTATTTTATTACTAGTAACTGTCATATAGAATTACCAAGCTTCTATTTAAACCACAGCACTAAGGTGTTTGTGTTCACAAAGCATTGTATTCATGCTTACTAACAATTATTAAAACTTTTACACGTACATATTGTCTTCTCAACAGATATGGTTATAGTTTAGTAATGTAACTGGAAGAACTTGAATCATTAATCTGACTTATACTACTCCACGAACTGTTGCAGTTGCATACCATAGGGAGCGTTACGTGTTCCTCCAAGTTGATTCTTTTTTTTTTTTTAACTTTTTGCCCACATCTCGCTAGTCCAGTGCGCCTCTAATCGTTATACACAAATCAAAATATATGTTTCTTTTGTGTTCATTACTAACGACCTCTTAAATAAACATTGTTTATTATGACTGGTAGTTAATTACCTGGATATCTTCCCTCTAATACTTTTATAATATAAATTGTTTAATAATAAAAAACAATAAAAAATAAAAGTTTTCTTTCTTGATAGCTTTCATAAATAAAAAGACTTGTTATTAGAAAGAAATCATTTAAATATAATAGTTCATAAACATAAATATTCAAACGGATGCTAGTTAAAGAAATCAGCATTTAAACAGCATCGCTTCTATTGAATTTTTTTTGAATACTTGTCAATTAGACACTTACGTAGATAAATGATTCAGTTCTGATTTCATTTCTGGTAATTAAAAATTTAAGGCGCGTCAACATTTATGGTCCGAACAGTGTTCTCTCGTTAGAGACAACACTGTCCATCACCGGACAATGAGTTGTAGTGGCTCCTAAAAGAATATCTATCTACGGTCAGTACTACTGGACTCGAACCCTGGATCCCAGCACTGCTAGTCCAGCGCGTTACTCAGATATTTTTTTATTACATTAAAAAAACAAACAATCATGCTAAAGATTGATTCCTCAAAACTAAAATTAACTCCCATTTGCTGTCGGAAGAATAAACTTATCAACCAGATAGAATAAAGCGTGGGGCATAAGCCAATATGGCTCTTATTCTCTTATCACCCACCCAGAAAAAAGAGAAAAAGCTTCTCCTATGAAGCCTCTCCCAGCAATCTTAAGATATCCTTAATTCCCCCCCCCCATCCATTCCCTTGAGTGTTGCCCACCAAAAGTGAGAAACCTAGTCTAGTGAAACGGTGACACTGATTTAAGTAGTGGTATACACTTGCCCCTTAATCCATTCTGACATATAGGCGTCCTGTCTATTTTATCTAAACGACTGACTACCTAAGCGTGTTCAGTAAAAATATCTGTCAGGATTCTTAATTGTATCATGGAGAGGAAATATTCCAAATCTCCTGAATATAGCTGGCGTGTTGTGTTGTAGTAGTTTGTGGCGTGAGCAATTTTGTAAAGGGCTTATGTGAATCTCCACTAGACGTTAAACTCAAGATACTTTTCTCTCTAAGATTGAGAGGTTGAAGGGGACTTACGAGTTGGTATTAAATTTCCCATCCACTTTCTCATCAGTACCCAGCAGGACAGCTCAGTTCAAATTACAATTGAAAAGTCCAGTCTACAAAAGGAATATATCTAAACAAGAGCTGAGATGGCGTCCCCAAAAACTATTGATAGCTGGTATCCCAGCTCCCCCCTGGACTCATATTTTTACTGACGGGTCTGTGTAGAATGCGAGGAGGAACAGACCGGGGCAGGAGTTTATTCGGCCTCATTTCAGCTAGCTGAGCCGGTTGAGTATTTAGCCTCGAACTTCGAAGGAGAACTAAAGGCCATCCTTTTAGCGCTAAGATTTGTGTCTCGAAAAGTTGAGAAGAATGTTGTTCTGTTTGTCGAGTCTAGGGCAGCCATCATTGCAGTCACGGATCCGGCTAACGACATATCTGTATTTATACTAGATCACATATCTATATAAATATATAGAATGTAAGCGGTTACTAGAAACAATGATTCTCCATGGTGTGTTTGACCAGACCGATAGGTTAGCAAGTTTAGGGGACCGAAAAAGAACAACCCAATACTCCCCTAAACTAGCTCAGAGCGAAAAAAGGAGTGAAAAATGTATATTGTTGAACGTCTGAGGGAGGAACACAAAAGGAGAGCTGAAGGTAAAAATTGGGCTACACTGCTACAGGCTCACGGCCTGATTCCAGCTAACATGAAAAAAAAGAGGGATGTGGCTCTTTTTAGGCTGACCACGGGTCACGATTACCTTCTGAGCCATCTAAACAGAATCGGTGTTGTGACTACTCTCCAATGTGCCCCTTGTGTAAACAAGGGAAGGAGATGGATGCTCGGCACTTAGACACTTAAGTGTTTTACACACGTGTTTTACCACCTACATAATATTAATATACATCAGAACATAGGATTCCAAATTTGAAGAAAATCGGTTAACCGAAAATGCGACTTTATAGACTAGTTAGTTTAAGGTTCACTGGAATCTTCTCGAAAACTGCCATAACGATTTCCAACCCCAATTATCAATATACTTGTTATGCTAATTTCATATATATATATATATATATATATATATATACCATCTATATATATAAAAATTCAGCATCCGTATGTTTGTGGCCGCAAAACTCGAAGAGTAGTCGAAGGATTAACTTGAAATTTTTACACAACGTTGCATTTCCGTATAGGAGTGTTTATATATACTTTTTACTCCGAAGTTCCCACGGAAACGGGAACTTCTACGGGCGTTTCGCGAGGTTGGCAGAAACAGTCTCAGACGCGTTGCAATGGTGGCTCACTCTCGGAACCTCTTTCTCAACTACTTATAAGTACCACTATTCCGATGTTTCCATGGAAAAGGGGAAATTCCGAGCTAAAATCCGTTCAAACAGCCATATTGCGTCAGCACATGCTTCTTCAGGTATTGCTGCTACGTTAATGGAAGGAGGTTGAACAGCGCATTCAGCTCTTAAACTGTCGTGACTTAAACATGCACTTCACAGAAAACCCAACATGTAATACTTCTAAAACATCAGGAGTGGGAAAGGTTCTTCGGACGTGCAGAAATCATTGTATGGGGTGTGTGTATAATGGCTTATAAGAAGTCATTGGAAGCATTAGACCATACAATGAAAGACTTGCGAAATAATCAGGTTCTATTTAGTGGAGCATTGGTGATACTTACTAGCCGGTGACTTAGCAAACGCTTCCAGTGATACCTCGCTCAACTCCAGCTGATGAATCGCATGCCTGCTTGAAATATTCAACTCTTTGGAGCACAGTAAAAAAAATTCATTTAACATCGAATATGAGAGCTCAACTTCAAAACGATCCAACAGCTGCCATATTTTCAAGACAATTGCTCGAACTCGGTAACGGCACTGCTCCTATAAATCCGGAAACGGGAACAATCACTTACCCATCTAATTTCTGCAACATTGTACATTCAAAAGTAAGGTAATGCCTACTTTTTCAGGCGGGCTCAACGTCCAACTACCAAATTAGGCGTCGTGGACGGGGGCGGAAGCACCTACTTTACTGTTAACATTTTTCATACGAATATAAAATTTAGCAGTTATACGCGGGGCTCGAACTGGGGTCCTCCCAGTTACAAGTCCATGCTCATAACCCGTCCCATTCAAAAGAAGAATTAGTAGACAGGGTATTCAAAAGCATCCAAACAAATTATCAAAATCACACATGGTTAAGCCTAAAAATCAGATTGAGCTACAGTGAAGCGTGGTCGGGGGGTTAGCTAGTATATTATAAAAACATTTAAGTTGAGTTCACGGACAAATACGTAAAATTTGAGTTTAAAGAATTGTAATGTAATCGTATGAAATTTTCGATATCGAATTTTCACCAGAAATATCCGTTCCCCCGAGTCCAAAAAAGTGGTTTTAGCAAATGATCTGTGTGTATACATCTCTACTAATAATCTAATCTAATCTAGAACCTGGGGCCCTTAAGGTTCTGCACTTAGACCACGGCTGGGGCCCATTGTGCACCCCCTAGAACCCCTCACATCAGCCCTATATCATTAGAAAATGCCAGGGCTGATCTCTACTTAATACTTTCAAAAATGCTGTCTGGGCATGATTGATAGCGCAATTTCTTTTCCTTGATTCTAGCAATCACTCTCTCATTTGCTTAGATTCTTAAATTTGAAGGGCCTTTACATTGAATCAGAACTGTGAAAAGTTATGTTGCTACCGAAATAGATCTGATTTCCCTGCTCTCTCACACATCCTCTCTCTTTGTATCTCTCAAATAAAAAATCAAACAATTATTCTCATATTTCTGGAAACAGTACAAGTCCACTTAGGATTTAGTATCTTGAATCCGCTCACTACTATAAGATTTGTATCATCATGTTCTCTATTTTTTGAGAATAAGGCATCTCTATACAATTTTCACTGTAACTTGATTAAATAAATGCCCGTTCGCGAAATGTATATAGGGTCATTAATCGTTTTCCATTTTCAATGATTAACTGGTAATTAGCAAAATACCAAATATACGCATTTTTTTAAACTAGTTAGAAATAACGCTAACAACCTATGGAATGTACAATTGTAAAGTCTTCTATTTAAATTTAGTTAAACAAAACAAATAAATATAAGGACCTTGTTTAAATACTAGATGTAGTCAACAAGATGTTCGTGTATAAGTATTGCTTAACATAATATGTACATCAGATGGGGAGGGAGAAGAGGGTTTTCAATATTTAATTTAGAGATCGCATTTCAGGATATACAAATAAGATAACGGCACACCCACATGCCTAGTTGTAACATCATAAATAAATACTTAAATATTATTTTTCAATATTCTAATAACTAGTTATATGTACAACATTCACACGAGCGCATGTGTGCACGATCTTGTCTCTCTCTCTATACATTTGTTGACTTCGTATTCTTGTTTTTTATCTATAACAAATTATGTTTATTTTCTGCGCTAAATTTGACTTTTAAAAAAATTGCATTCAAATCATGCGCTCCCTTTTTATTTAAGAAACTGTAGTTTGTTCCCTGCAGAATCTTGTCTCAGGATAGACAGGTCCAGGATAGAGGCGACTAACAAGAATTTTTTTGCGAATTCACGGAGAGACATAATCCTTTAAACAGAGAAACTCAATAAAAGTCTACCTGCGGCTGCTTTATCGTTTAATCTTAATAATGTTAAATAAAGCAAATATCCAGTAAAACAGTTGCTACCTCTTTCATTCTTGCCGCTGTTGACATCTGGATTGTAAAACTTATTAAAACAAAAATAATAATGGTATTGAAATCGTCAGGCCTTAAAATTACAATGAGATGTTTGTACGGCAATGGCTGGAGGAGTTTTTAAAGAAAAAGAATTCTTTGTTGCTCTACGTTTCGGGCTCTACCTTTGGTGTCCTTCTTCAGGAGCTCTTTAGGGTAGGAGAGGATCTGTCTGTCTAAAGAGCTCCTGAAGAAGGGCACCAATAGTACCCGAAACGTAGAGCATCAAAGCATTATTTTTATTTAAAAATTCCTCTGGCCATTATCGTACAAACATCTCAACACAAAAATAATAATAATAATTAAAAAAAAATTTACTTTATTTAATTAAATTCCTTATATTTCTATTTTCTTCTCTCTAAACCAAGTTATTCCATTTACAGGAGTGGTGGCGAAAAGCGATATGATGTCCAAAGATCATTTAGAAGCGTTTTGTGGTTCATAAGATGTTCTCCCTAAGTTTAGTGAAAGAAGCACTCTGAGTTACTTTTGGTGGGTCGCTTATAACCTACTATAGTAGAGATCTTTTGGCAGATGGGAGAGTGAGTTAAGGTCAACTCTTTAACTGGGAATCGATTCCAGACCACTGAGCTACTAGAAGGTTTAGAAATTATTCGGATTATTAAATATATTAGGAAAACATAACTAATCCGTGATAATAAGAAAAAAGAGAGCGTTTTGGAGTTATGGGTTATTTCAGCCTCCGATAAAGGTGCAACTGTTGCGATTTTGATTTTCAGCCTAAGAAAATATTATATTTTAAATATTATAAAACTATAAAGTGTGTTTGTACAAGCCAACAACCATTTCGCCAAATGATAATAGTTGGTCATTTCAAAATATACGGTTATTATTTTATCCTTTTTTCTTTTGCATCCTTATTCAGAGCTATCCAAATTTTGTCAACACTTTAATGTTTAATGGTAATAAAAATGAGTTTTTAATATCTAGCTTAGTAGCTCGAAACAGAAAACGTTTACTTCAATTCTCTGTGAGAACAGCTGGCTGGCCATAAGTCAAAAGAAATACAAGTGTATGACAGAAAGGTAGCCTCTAAAAACGAAAAATATAATAACATACAGATTCATAAAAAAATAGTATAAGTAAGTATTCTAATCATCATCTCCAGGTATAAGTTCCTCCATCCCCCCTCTGTTAATATCATAATTATAATAATAAAGATAACAGCACTTGAAAGCTTTTGTTATGTAAAATATTGGGTATGACGTGTTGACATAATTTATTATTCATATTCAATGTTGACCACAGATTTATAGCAATAATACCCACTATTCCTACAATATGATAACCGCTAATAATAACAAAACTAACGAAAGATAAACTATCTCCACCTTCTGATCTTATTTTATTTATAATAAGAAGTTTCTAGTATATCAAATAATTTGATATGCTTTTCTGTATTACTTGCAAAAATACGATTCTTTTTTTTGTTCTTCTATTTTGTCGCAAATTTCAAGATATTGTTGTGTAAAGAAGTTCAATAAATCTTTCTTATGGAGAGATTTAATTTTACTTTCATTTTGAAAACTGCAGGTGTCCGTCCGCATATCATACAAACTTTTGCATTTAATTTAATTTATTTTTAATTTTTTTTTTTTTTAACGAGTATTTACACCGTTCGTGCATCCCTTGCATCGTCCAAAAGTGTTGGCGGTCTATCTAGGGGTAGGGCGCACCAAAATCACTGCCCCCGGTACTACTGGTAGGGGGGGAGGCCAGCAATTCTTCTTCGTAAGAACTCTCGCAAGCTTTCAGCATCAAAAGGAATATTTAGTTTTTATAATTATTCAAATAATTCTTACTTTTGTTTATAGAAAATATTATGTTACTGTCTTATATCTTTATATTATAGGTCAACTCTTTGCTAAATACTTTATGAATATAAGCAATTTAATAAATAAATAAGAATATATGCATTTTTATATACATAGAAGAATTATAATAATAATATAAAATAGGATACTACCTTAAGCTTGGTTGGAGCAAACAGGAGCAAGTAGGCGAAGTATAACTCTGGGAGCAAATGGGCGAATTTTCCTGCAAAGAAATTCACATAATCGGAAGGTGTGTTCAGTTCAAACTTGATTTTATCAGATCGACATCCTATCTTTAATTTTGTAATTAAAACAACGAGCCTTGGTTTACTTCTTCGATAATAGATTGGGGAATGCCCAAGTATAAACTCAATGCCCTGGGCAGGAATAACAGAGTTACTCCCTGACCGACATACTGTAACGAAAGATGCAACAACTCCGTATAGGGGTCACAATCTATCTTTTTTTCTCTCTCTCTCTCTCTCAAAAAAAAAGGAACGGAGAGAGAGCATTGCTTTTGGAAAACCCACTTGGTGCTGAGACATAATATAACCTTTATTCTGGCATCTATGACCTGCAAAGTTCTGCGACCTGAAGAAGTTGGGTGACGACGCTAGGGATTCTCAATGGAGATGAAAGAGACTTCAATAAACTTTGTGATAGACTTTGACTCTAATATTTTGAGAACGTTTAGTTGCCTGGTTACATACATCGGAGGTGAATATATCATCGCTGGAACCGCTCTAGATCATGAAATTTTTGTAAGAAATAGATCTTGAAGATTTGTTTTAGAATAAAGAGAATAATATCAGTTAAACATCAGCGAAGCATAATAGATATTCTATAATGAAGCTGTACACAAATTCTCTCCCAAAAAATATAATAAATATGAATGAGATGTTTGTACGGCAATGGCCAGAAGAGTTTTTAAAGAAAAAGGATTCTTGGTTGCTCTACGTTTCGGGTACCATTGGTGCCCTTCTTCAGGAGCTCTGTAAAATTTATTGGAGAAAATACATTATTGTACTGTATTGTAGTTACGAAAAGCTGTATAGACTTGTAACAAAAAAGAAGAAAAAATTTAAATTAAAGAAATATTACCAGAAGAAATTATAAAACAGAAGTGACAGTAAATTAAATAAAATGATATTAACAATAAGAGGAAATAAGGCAGATAAATTTATACGTTTAGGGTAGGATAGGAGTGAACGTTGACAACGTTGAGATTGAAATGAAGAGAGAGTATTTTTTTTTTAATTTAAAAAGCTGTTAAAAGGTGGGAGAGATAAGAAAAATGTTTGTAGTGAGGCCGGCAATTTCAAATTTGGAAGAACAAATTACTGGCGAGTATCTTTTTTTTAGGGTTAGAAAAAAATCTTGTTGTAAGTTGAAGTTATGATGTCTGTCTTTTTTAAAATATAATATTTGTTTAATAAAATAGTTGGTGTATCTTCAGCCACATATTTCTTAAGCTTCCAGTCATGGATTAGCTTCATAGCATTTATCATCATAGATGAGCACAGTAGGTTGTCCGTAGTCTAAGATGCTCGTTGGGATTCTAGACAGGGCTATTAGTGAGATGTTGGTGCATCTTTCAAGAAACTCTCTCAGGCATCTGAATCGATCCCTTACCTAGTTTCTTCAAAATTAGATTAATACTATATGGGTAGTTAGGACGATACATTATATTGGAGTGATTGATACTTTAGAGGAAAACCCCCAGAACCCCCAAAAAGTCGATTTGCTCAGGAATTAGTATCAAATAAAAGTGATAGATATTTATTTATATATGTAAATAGGTATACGAAATTTAAAAATATTATTGGAGCCACTTTTGAGAAAAAAAAAACAATTACTGAAGAATCAATAAACCATTCCGATAGATGGATTTTGTCCCAAATCTTCATGTCAGATCATGGCGGTAGTACCGAAACGAAATACCAATTTGATTTTACTGCAACTCTTTGTTTTTGAGATATTTTGTTCACACACACACACAAACACACAGATCTTTTGCTAAAAACAAATTTTCGTGACCACCGTGACTACAAAACGTTTATTTCGGTGAAAACTCAAATCCAAAAAATTGACACGATTGCAATACTTCCTCCAACTAGAATTAACAGAAAGTTATAAAACGAAGATTTTTAGGTGTTATTACAAACGATGTTAATATAATCATCAGTAGTTGGTATTACCTCCGTTGGCCGCGCCTGATGACCGTCTCCAGACGTATCCTCTTATCCTTAATAATATTTACTACAAATTCTTGACGGATATTCTCCCATTTCTCCACTGCAGGTCGATTCTACTGTGATAGGATCGATAAATTATTATTTGAAACATTTTTGTGGAAAAATTATCTTAGGTATTTCATGAAATCACTAAGATAGTATTATTACATTTTAAATACTATTTGAGGATGTGTAATGTTTTGGCGCTCGCTTTTGGATTACTGTGCAAACATATCTGTTTCTACCTGCTAACGCTAGGTAATCAACATGAAACGCACCACCTCTGTTAGAACAACTAGGTCAAAATTTCCCAGTTTAATGAAAATCTTTATAAACACTCGAACATGAGAAAATTGTGTCAGTATTTCAAATTAGAAATTTTTTTAAATTTAATATGTTAACTGCATAAATTATTAATATAGTTGTTATTTATTAATTTAGAGCCTTCTCAGTATACTACCGGATTGTAGTATATTGTTGTATTGTTTCCTCGAAACAGACAGCACTGTCTATTACCGGACAGCGATTTGTAGAGGCTTTTAAGACGAAATAAGGGCAGCACTGCTGGATTCTGTACCTCCGACCAATTATTACCACCTGAGCTAATCTCGCCCCTAATGTTTTATTTTTTTTATCACTAATATTATTTTCTTTATTACTTAAGATGATTCTAAAATATTTTAATCTACAATTATCTTGAGAGTTTTCAAATAAATAAATAAAAGCTGTAAGGTAATAGTGTAAACTGCAATCTAATAGAAGTATATGTAGATATAATAAATGAAATGTGGGGGCGGTATATGTGTGGCGTCCAACTGGGAATCTAATTGTTGAAGTTAAGAAGATGATGGTGAAAAGTGGTGACCAATCTTCAGTATTTTAATAAACTAACAGTTAATAATATTGGGCAATGATTAAAAACATTCTATAAGTTAGTCGGATCAATTTCAGTCTCACCTGTAAACCAATAATGTAAATATATTATACCGAGTTAATCTTTAGTGTGTTTTTAATATCTTACTTTTTATTTCCATTTGATTATCCAATCGGAAAGTCCCTTCCAAATAAATTAACCGTTGTACTAAATAACTATATATACTTGTTTTGGAAGTGTTTGAGCCTAGTATGAGGGTTATAAGTATATAACTTATTAAACAACATTTGATTATTTCTGAAGAAATATTAAGGTAACAATATGAAATTAGAAGTCACTGAAATCGCCAGCTCTTGCCTAAGAAACGAATATCTATAAAATAGCTTTTGACAGATCAACCTAGTGACAATGAATCATTAATTCTTGTTTTTTTTTTTCTTTTATTTAGAATTTTACAACTACATGCTGTACATGTAACAAGTAAAAATACTAAAAGTATATAAAAATAAGACGTGAATGGTGTGAATGGTAGGTTATCCATTGATAACCACCATTAGTTGCCCAGGTGGTCGCGGGGCCAACGACGCTTCAATCGTCTCGTAGGATTTTCTGGGAATGTAGTTGAAGAGAGAATATGAACAAGAGAATTAGGATGGAGGGAAAGTTTACTGTGGAAATTGAGATACTTGGATTTCGCTAGGGTATAGACGAGTGGAATGTTGAGGTCAGTATGTATAGTTTTATTGGAGACGTAATAAGGCGCGTCGACGATGCGACGTAGAATCTTGGATTGGAGGGTTTGAATTCTGTTAATATTGTTTCGTTTTGTGGTTCCATAAAGTTCTAGTCCGTAATTCCAAATTGGTGCGAGCAATGCGATATAAAGTCGTCTTTTATTTTGTAGGGTCAGTTTGGAGCGTTTGTCAAGTAGTCTTGCAAGTAGTCTATAACGTTGGTTAAAGCACGTCCGTTTGAGCCTAGTATGAGGGTTCCAAGTCAGTCGTTTGTCTAAGTAAAGTCCAAGGTAACGAACATGGTCTGCAGCTGATATTGGGTTATTGTACAAGTAGACTGGAGGTACGATTTTTTTGTTCAGGGTGAATACTATAAATTTAGATTTATTTGTATTGATTTTTATTTTCCATTTAGTTAGCCAGGATTCTAATAACTGAAGATGATGTTGGAGGGAACGTTTGGAAAGTACAGGATCATTATGGGATGAAAGTATTGCTGTATCATCGGCGTAAGTAAAGATTGCTGTGTTTGGATGTGTTGGAATATCAGCAGTATAAATTGTGTAAAGGATGGGTGCCAGAATGCTGCCTTGTGGCACACCGGCAAGAATAGGGTAAACTGGTGAAGTAGATGATCCTTGAATAACTTGGTAGAAGCGGTCTGTTAAATATGATTTTAGAATAAGATAGTATGTGTTAGGTAGGAAGCCTTTGAGCTTCCACAATAAGCCTTCGTGCCAAACGCAATCGAACGCCCTTGACACGTCCAAGAATACGCCAGCGCAGTATTGCTTCCGCTCTAGGGAGGTAGCGATGACGTTTACAAGGCGATGTGCTTGCTGAATTGTGGAATGTCCACTACGAAATCCAAACTGATGGTGAGGAATAATTTGGTGAAAATCTAGAATTGGTTGAAGACGTAGAAGTAATATTTTTTCGAATATTTTTGCTAAAATAGGGAGGAGGCTGATAGGGCGGTAGGAGGTAGGGAGATGTGTAGGTTTGTTCGGTTTGAGAATCATACGTACGGAAGCAAATTTCCAAATGATAGGAAAGTATGTAGTTCTAAATATAGCGTTGTAAAGAGTAGTTAAGAATACTATGGCTTTGTGTGGAAGTTGGCGAAGAATATTAGAGGTTATTAGATCGTAGCCAGGGCTCTTCTTTTTAGGGAGTTTAGTGATAATTTCTGTTACTTCAGTAGGTGTGATAGCTTTAGGAGGCAGTGAGAGCGGTAGAGGGATGTCAAGCTCGCTGGTGATATTAGAAGTGTGTTCTGTATCCTGAGTGTCAGAGTGCGGAATAAATACTGTGGTGAGGTATGAAGCTAGGAGGTTAGCTTTTTCTGTATCTGTCTTAGCCCAAGTACCGTCGTCATGGCGTAAAGGAGTTGAAACTGTTCTGTATTTAAGAATTCGTTTCGTGGCGTCCCACATTGAGTTGTCGTCAGTAGTAAGCGTTGCGGTATAATTGGCATATTGATTGTTGTAATATTTGTGAAGATCATTTTTTGTCTGGTAAGTCGTTAAATGAGTGTTTGTGAGATGGATACCTAGTACGCTGCCAAAGAGCTCTCGCTCGTCTTTTTTGCGTAATAAGCATCCTTAAATGTAGAGGTAGGTTAAAGGGAGTAGAATGTGTTTTGTTGATCGAAAAGTGTGTGGTAGCTTGCCATATGCTTTGCTGAATTACTTCTGTCAGATATTGGACATTATTGTCCATTTCGTTGGGCGTTTTGAGTGATGTTTTCAAGTCGAGTTTGAGATTTAGTAAATTTTTGAAGAGGTTCCAATCTATAGGTCCGTTTATCAGTGTTTGTCTGGGAGGAATGGGTTTGGGGTGAATATCCATAGAGAGTACAACTGGACTGTGGTCGGATGAAAGATCATATAATGTATAAGATTCGACAGAGTTGGACAATATGTTTGAGCAAATAAAGAAGTCAAGAAGATCAGGAAGTTTATTTAAGGAAGTGGGCCAGTACGTTGGCTGTGCTGGAGTAATACAAGTCAGCTGAGTCTGGTTTAAGGCATTGTAGAGAGTGCGGCCTCTGGGGTTAGCTACGCGATTGCCCCAGAAAGGATGTTTTGCGTTGTAGTCGCCACCGCTAATGAATCGGGATCCCAGGGATCAATATTATAAGTAAATGGTTCTGAAAGCAATGATATTACCGTCGATTGAAAATTATTTGTGGGGCTATGAACAATTGGAAAATGGGCCAGTTTTTTGCGAATTAATACAGCAGAGCCACTTTGATCTGTTCCGTCCTGGTGGTCAGTCCTGTAGAGTGTGTATCCATTAATATCTCAGTGATAAGGGTTATGTCAATTCGTTTGTCATGAAGCAGTATGTCTAGTTCTTGTTTGTTTCTAATGAGTCCGTTGGCATTCCACAGGAGAATAGCTAGAGAGAGTTGGCTGAGTGGCATTAGGGAGTTATGCGAGGAAGTAGGGCGTTCACTACAGAGGTCAAGAGATTTATTAGAGGATTGATAAGGGTTTTGAAATCAGATAGGAAACAGTTAAGGAGAGAAGAGATATCGAGAGAAAAGGCGGATGTAGAGGGATGTGTGGACGTCTGAGCAGGCACGAGCCCCGAGAGCGCCTGGGAGTATGTACATCTATTGTTGTTCTTTGGCTGGCTTGAATTCATGATTGATTGGAAGTCGGTAGGTTGTGTAACTTCAGAGTATCCTGAGCCTGCGGGAGAGGAGCGTTGAGCGGATGGGTGGCTGTATACTGGGGGTGTCCTCTTTGCTCGCTGAACTTCTTTATATACTGCGCAACCTTTGTAATTAGCGGGATGTTCGCCATTGCACAATACACACTTGGCAAGAGTGTTACGTTGCTTGATGCATTCTTGAGTGAAATGCTCTCCTGCGCACTTCACGCATTTTGGTCGGTGTTGGCAGGAGGACTTGCTGTGACCATATTCTTGACAGCGTTTGCATTGTATGATTAGACGCTGTTTGTGTGGCTCTTTTACTTTAATTTTAGAGTAACATAATATTTCGAGGTCGAAGATATTTTTATTATTCGAATTAGGTTCTAAGTCTACGAAGAATAGGGGTAAAGATTGCTTAGTGACTGGGTGGATTACTAAGGACACATTGCGTGCAATGTGTCCCATTTCCGCTAATTCTTGTTTTATAAACTGCAAATGTCTGATAACCACTCGATAAGATTTGTCTTCTTGTAGTTGGTAGGTGTGGTATTCCAGCTTTCTTTTCATTTAGGTAATGTATAATACCTCTATAACTTTCTACGTTTTTGGCGTTGACAATTAAGTCGGTAATCCGAGCTACAGAAGTCGGCATACCTAGTCACGCTTTTAATATAAATGGGCGGAGGTTTACAGTAGGTATATAGATGGGCGTTATGCAGGTGTTGCTGTTGATGTAGGTGCTGTTTCCATTTCATTTGTGGCAATAGGTAAAAAAGGATTGTAAGTAAGGACTCCTGGTGTGGCTATTTATTATTGTCTCCTCTATGGACGGATTAGTATTTGGTTGGTGGCTAGTTCCCGGAAGTTGATGACTATCGTTAGGAGTTTGGTGTAAGATATCTGTGGGTATTTTATTTGCTGTTTTATTTTTTTTTTTGTTAACCATTATGGTTTGTGAACCTTTCTTATTTTTTGGAGGGGAATTGTGGGAGTTTTTTTGTTTTCTTCTTAACGATTTTGTAGAAACTGATGTGGTCGACTCTTCTGAGGAACTAGTGTATATTTCAACGCTAAGAAACATCAGGAGGAACCCGTTAGCAGATTAAAGTAATATAAATAAATGAATAAAGTAAAATAATTATATATAGTTACTGAATAAGAGTTATAAATAAGTAAATAAGTGTTGAAAAACTATATAGTCAAATTAGTAAAAGATAACAAATAATTACTTTCACTTAATTGTTTTAAAATGTCACAAATTGTACTCACTGCTAGGTTAGTTTTTAATTATATCGTTTTTTTAATACTTAATAGGATGAACTTCAAAACTTCACTATCATTCAGTGAGAATCCGTAAATAGTAAAATTACTTTGTAATCAATGATAATAATGCAAACATTATAAATACTCAGAAAATGTAGACAAAATTGTAAACAATTTGTTTTCAATAGCTGTCAGCTGATTGTCCTCATAAATTCTTAAAACCAAAAGTTGTTTTTACAATACACAAATAAAATAAATAATAATTTCATTTTTGTAATATATATTTTACATAGTGTTTTTTCTTCTGCTCTTTACTTACAGCTTGTAGAGTCAGATGCCATATTATCCAGAATTGTTTTGCGCCACAGTCCTTTTTAATTCTTGTTTCCATCGCCGGGACTTTTATCCTTTCGTCGGGCGCAACCGGCTTTTCAAGCATAGGCCTATGAAAAAGTTGAGTACAAGCTATAAGCATTTTGGCCTGCCAGGCTCATTGCGCCCGTTTGTGATACAACCAGCAGTGATAGATATTATTTAGGTAAATTAGTTTTTTATGATTATATATCAATTCCTTGATTAATTTTTGTTTTTTTTGTGCAATTATTTCGTTTGTAAAGTAATTATCATTATTTTTATAGTGTTTGAGTCTTATAAGCACATTGCGCCAGACCTTGTAACTTTTCTTTCTTTTGTCATTTGTTTCAGTATTTTCTTCGTTACATCTCCATATAATAAAAAATATGATCTACGGTGCCTCGAGGATCTTCTTGAAGTTCATCGAATTATATTAGAAGAGTATTCAGATTATGATTTAGAGCAAGAAAGTGACTGTGAATCTGAAGATAGCACTGAGGAACGTTACGGAGATTCAAAGTCAGAACATGATGACTGTGAAAAGTTGAAAAGTTTCCCTAGCCTTCACCTTCCGTGGAGGATCAAGAAAAGAGTGCCGCAGGACCTTCTCAAAAACGTAGGAGATGCGTTACTTGATCTTCAGATTCAGGTTTCCGATGTCATTCAAAACTAGAATGTACGAAGTGTAAAAACCAATTTGGTTGAAACATTTTAATTTACTACGCAATTCCTGCATCAACAACAACAACAACAACTGAAGCAGAAATATAAGTAATATATTTCTTATAGTTCAATTTATCTTTATCTTTTCCTATACTATATACTATATTACAAATATTTTTTTCATTTGTTTGTAAATTTCTGTACTTAATTTCTCTGTTCCTTAATACACAAATTAATGTTACAACTCAAATAAAGACTAAATTTTATGAAATAAATGAGCTCCCCAGGCACACTGCGCCCCACAGTGTTACTTTGTACATTGAATCTGACGGAAGGTTAAACGCAATAGGCGTCCGGATAGTTTCCAACAATTGATCATCGTTTCAGTTTTGGTAATGAACGATATTAACGAATTTCTTTTACACTCTTCATCTTCATGTATTCTTCTGACGTGGCAATAATCTGATTTCAATAAAACGCAGAATATTTTATGCTATTATGGCTGGACATCCCAATTAAAAAAAATATATTTGGTTTGAAACACACACACACACTACTTTCTCTCACTGCAATTAATACAATTTAATGGGAAAATTTTAATAATTACAATTGTTTAATTGACTAGTCATAGAAAAGGGTTATCACGTGAATCTAAAAGTAACTTGTATGGCAGCAGCCTCTCTCTCAACCAATAAAGCTTGTAGGGAGGACAATGTTCTCGTTTTCGCAGGTCTTCCAAAAATCTTTTTCTTCTTCTGTCCAATGCTTTCGTCATCTTCATGTATGCTGAAAATACTACTCCTATCTCCAACCTTAATCTCTTCATAGCTATCAGTGATCTTCAAAGTAATCTCCAAAATTTTGAGTCCTGAGTTTGACATTGGAAGAATCAATGTGAACGAACAGAAACCAAAATACATAATATTCAACTTAAACCATTAAACCCTCCGTTCTTGTTCTCTTCGCAAAGCTAAGAAAATATATGTACTCTATCTGGACAAAATACTAACGTGGAACCCTCATACTCATCTAAAATGAATAGACTGCAATAACATAAAAAAACATTACTCGACAAACATTATAAATTGCACGTTCAAATAAAAGAATACTTTTGCAATGCCTTAATCACTCTCTCTTATGGACAAGGACTTGGAACAGTACGGAACAAACAAATGATTTAACTTGAACTGACAACTGAATTACAAACACTTTAATCCAAAAATCCTAAGAATTATAGTAAATGCTCCATTATACATTTATCTTCAATAATACCACCATAAATATTCCATTTGTCTCTGAACTAGCCAAATTCCGCTACACAAAGTTCCATGAAAAAATGATCCTCACACAACAATCCATTATTCCGCTCTCTATCCTCCAGAACATTTATTATTATTATTATTATTATCAGGACGGGTGCCCGAAAGGCGCGGGACCTAAGCCTATGTGGCTCTTATCCCCCCGATACCCCCGTAACCTCTTAATTAATCTCCCCCAGTAACTTGCCGGTTAATCTACAATATCTCAAGATATCCCCAAACTCCAACTCGCCCAGGCAATCCTGCGAGAGTGGTGTCCTCCCAAATATACGAAACCTAGTTCCAGCGAAACGGGGACACTGACATAAGTAGTGATACACCGTTTCCCTAACTCCGTCATCACAATTCTGATAAATGGGACTCCGCGTCCTCCCTATGTTAAACAAGTGACTGTGCACCCGAGTGTGTCCAGTCACTATTCCTACCAAGGTCCTCAAACCCGTCCTACTAAGAGACAGGAGATACTCCGAGATTCCCTGCTTGCTTGCCTTTATAAATCTTTTAGCTTGGAGGCACCCCTGCGTGTCCCCCCAGCGTTTCTCCAAAGCTCTCGTCTCCCAAAGTCTAATCTGTTTGTCGCGAAACGTCTTTGTAACGGCCAGGGCTGGTTCAGGACCATAAAATGGTAATGACGATCCCTCCCTGGCCAGTCGATCCGCCCTCTCATTCCAGAACATTTCCTAACAACCGTCCTCGGAGACAGGTGATCACCTAACTGCATAACCCTAGGTTGGCAGACGTGTTGTTGTGATATTAAAATTGTATTTGGTCATGCCAATATACGTTAATAATAATTAACTTTTGTAATTATCAATGATAAACTTAAAAAACCTCCTTCTTTTTTTTTGAACTTAATATCAGGCATTGGACAATAAGAACCAAATTAAAAGCACAGGAAAACAGAAAGATATAATAATATGAAAAGAATAAAAATAATGTTTATTGCATAAAACTGGTTCGTCTAAATAAAACCGAAAACAAAATAATTCTTATACTTTATATAAAGTCTAGAGAGCAGTAGGTTGATTATAGCTACTTTAAAAAGGGAGAAGAAGATGCAGTATTATTTTTGGATACTATCTGAGCAATCATTGTTATTAGAAGTAGCTGTTAAAGTAATATAAAAACTGGAAGAAACTTCTTTAATAATAACTGCCTACTATTCAGTATTATACATAAAGAACGAACTCATACTGTTTTATGTCTAGAAAACTTAATTCTAATTTAGTTCCACTGGTCTCAGAGAGAATGTAGCATAAAGAATCAACAGAATATGAGGCTTAAATATTCTAGCTTTTTAAAACAGATAAACTTTGGTAGGGAAAACCAGTGATGTTAATGAGAAGTATAAAAAGAGATACGCCTATTGTAGAGAGATAAAAATTGGGAACTGGCTAAACAATGTGATTGTAGTTAATATATAAGTATGTTCTTGTGTATGAAAGGTGAGTGAATGCGTTTAGGTTTAAGTATTACGGGATTGGATGGAATATCGAGTACACCATCCCATTTTTGTAAATAGCTTTTATATATTTTTTGTATAATGTGTTAGAATTTTAGCTTTATTATTAGTGATACGAGGAATATCGAAAACTTCACCCCACCGTATGAATGTAGGAATAATAGTTGTATGAATGAGTCTCGTTAGGTTTTTAGAATTAATTGTACAAATGTCTTTATTGGCGTGTTTTTAATTTTATATGAATATAGTAGGTTTGTATCGTGTAGGAAAGCAGATGTAACTTTAGTCAATTCTCTGACACATAAACATTTATGGCTAAATGATATCAATGCCAATTAACAAAAACAAAAAAAATGACATAAATATTTTCTGGATTGAATAACCTGGATTTTTGAGTGCTAAAAGATTCGAAGAATTAGGAGAATAACTTTAATCCAAGGACACAGAAGTTGATGGCATTAAGGTTCTCCCTTCGATTTAAGAGACTGCAATTACACCCAAAAATGAAATAATCTTTTGACATTTTTTTCAAATGAACAATACCTAATCTTAAAAATATTGAAAACTCCTTCTACCTCGCCTTCTAAAAATCATTGAACCACTAAAGATAATAACAAATCATCAATTCGGTTTCCGCAGCTGTCACTCCACAATCCAGCAAGCTCATCGTATTGCAAACACCATCGCTACTTCGCTTGAACTGAAACAGTTCTGTTTCGGCGTATTTTTAAATGTCTCTCAAGCTTTCGACAGGGTATGGCAGGAAGGATTGCTGTGCAAACTCTAGCGCTGTCTACCCACTACTTACTATCTCATTCTTAACTCCTACCTCACAGATCGATTCTTCCAAGTAATTCATGACAATTCTCAATCTTCTATTCATCCCATTTTTATTGGAGTACCACAAGAAAGTGTTTTAGCTACCCTGCTCTATACTCTCTACATAGCTGACTTATCTCCACATTCCAATACCTTTATTTACACCGTCGCTTACGACACTGTAATCCTTTCCACACATATTCTAGCAGAATCTAGCAGTTCGCTCTCTACAAACCCACCTGAATTCTTTGGAATCCTGGCTTCAAAAATGGCGAATAAAAATCAACTCAACTCACAAAAATCAAGGTACATAGTCTTTACACTAAAACGAAAAACTCTTGCTCCTGTCTACTTGACTCACCTATTCCCTCAGCAGACTATTTGCGGTACCTTGAACCTTACCTAGGCAAGCGATTTATTTGGAATCCCCACTCAAGACTTAAACGCATTGAACTGAATAATAGATAAAAGCTCTTAAAGAGATTACTTGACCAACTCAAAACTAACACTCTACAATAAAAGACGACTGTATCTATCTCTTTTGGCTCCCATGTGGACTTACGGACTCGAACTTGTCAGAACTGCAAAACGATCTAACATTAACAAAATACAAACCCTACAATCTAAAATCCTCCGCCATATCCTAAACGCAACCTTTTTTGTCAGTTATCTAACTATCCACAATGACCTCAAAATTCCATTCGTTTCTGAACTTACCAAAACTCGTTACAATAGCTTCCATCAAAAATTCCTATGACATCCTAACCTTTTAGCTGCAAATTTATCTTCAACGACACTTCCTTCTAATCCTCACAGACGCTGGAGGCGTCGCTGGCCAAATGACCAATTGGTCGACAAGTGATGGTCATCATTCACAACTATCACGCCATTCCTTATGGAACAGTCGTAAAAATTCAATATAAAAGTTATAAAAAAAAAATATTGAAGTGAAAAGAACGGATTAGCTCAGTGGTAGCAACACGGATGATACGGTTTTGAGTCCCAGCAGTCTGCCCTTAGATTTATTCTTCCTAGGAGCCTCTTACAGCTCACAGTCCGATTATGGCTAGTGTTTCTGTAAGGAACACTGTCCGGAAGCCGGCAGTTCACTGAGAAGGTCCCGAACTTTGGAATAGCTATATGGACCCAGAGCGGCTATAGCTAGCATAGACCTCCTAACTCGCAATAAAAAAAATAATAAAAAATATTGACGTGAAAAAATAGTTATTATTATTGAGCCAGATCTTGATTGGATAATTATTGGCAAAATAATAATTGGTGCTCACCATGCGAATGCACCCAATATAAACAAAATTTCTGTGGGAAAAGAACAAATTTTTATGAAATTCAAAAAAGGCAAAAAGAAAATGAATAATGTTTACAACATGTATGGTAGACTGTATGGAGTTCCAGTGGAATATATTGGACAAAAAATTGCATGAAAAACAGGCTCATTTGTTTCCTATTTGTCATTGTTTTACATTTCACAGTGTACACAACAACAATCATATAAATAATTAATGTTCTATGTCCAATTCTATGTACAGTACAGTGTGTTTAAAAATACAATTGATTTGGAAATTTGATGTGTTCCTTTTAGAATGGTTATAATTATGGATGTAGTTAATTTAAAATTATTCATTTATATTTAAAAAAAATGATATTTTTTTTTCAAAAATTAATTCAGTATTATCTTTCTATTAAGAAACACAATTTTCAACAGAAGGTTGCAGA
>JAAEAF010013974.1:0-28859 GCA_011037195.1 Triatoma infestans
ACTGAAGTGTGTGTTGTATTAAAATAAAATTTTCCGATGTATTTTGCTGAAAACAGAGTATTTAGTATATTAACTGTATATTAAAGTAGTACCTACCGTTTACACTTCCGATTGGATAATCATTATGTCTAGTGTGTTAAATTGCTCGATAGGTAGATAGTTCGTGTGATATGATACAGAATATGCACCAGTACACTGCATGATAAAATCTGTATATTAAAGCAATACCGACTGGTTGCACTAATCATTGTATAACCATTTCAGCTAGGTTGTTCGGTTCTTAGATTGGTCTATATTTATTGTGATGTATTACGAAACATACACTACTACACTAAATGGTAAAAACTGTATTTTAAATTAATAGCTAACGATATCACTACCGATTTGATAACGAATAAGGCTAGGTTGTTTGATTTTTAGATAGGTAGATAGTTTGAGTAATGTTTTACATGATATACACCAGTACACTGCTTGATAAAAATAGTATTTTCGAGTAATACCTAATGGTTACATTATCGAGTGGATAGCCTTAACAGTTAGGTTAGTTGATTGTTTGATATGTAGATAGTTATTGTGATGTGTTACAGGATATACACCAGTTCATTGCTTGATAAAAATTGTATATTAAAGTAATAGCTGCTGATATTCGAGTGGATAACAATTACGGCCAGGTATTATGATTTTTAGATAGCTAGAGAGTGTGATGTGTTACAGAATTTACACCAGTACACACCTTGATAAAAAAGGTATTTCAAAGTAAAACCTACTTCTTAGACTATCGAGTGGATAACCATTATGGCTAGGTGCTTAGATTGCTAGATATGTAGATAGTTAATGTGATGTGTTACAAAATATACACCAGTCTACTGCTTGAAAAACTATACTTTAAAGTAATTCCTACAGATTACACTATCGAGGGGATAACCATTACGGCTAGGTTGTTTGATTTTTAGATAGGTAGATATTTATTGTGACGTGTTACAGGATATACACCAGTAAACTGCTTGTAAAAAACTGTATTTTAAATTAATTCCTACTAGTTATACTATCGATTTGATAACCATTACGTCTAGGTTGCTTGATTTTTAGATAGGTAGGTAGTTAGTGTGATGTGATTCACGATTTACAGTATACTGCTTGATAAAAACTGTATTCTAAAGTAATATCTACAGGTTACACTATCCACTAGATAACCATTACGGCTAGGATATTTTATTATTAGATAGGTAATAATAATTAGATTAGGATAACCAAACCTAACCTAACCTAACCTACCCTCTACAATTCTATCATCCAATGAAAATTAATTAGAAATAAATAGATGGCAAAAATACCGATTTTCAAAGAAATTAGTTAACCGGAAGTGCGCTCTGACGGAACAGTTGACAAATTTAAAATTATAATTGACAAGTTTTATAGTTTGTGTAGCAAACTTAATGAAATTCGTGGAAAACTGAAAAACTGTTCAGTAAAAGCGCAATTCCGGTTTACTAATTACCTGGAAACTTTGAATATTTGCCATCTGCTTATTTCTAATTAATTTTCTTTGGATGATAGAATCGTAGAGGATAGACACCAGTACACTGCTGATAACAACTGTATTTTATAGTAATACATGCTGGTTACACTAGGGTTGTGATAAACCTTACAGTTAGGTAGTTAGATTATTTGATAGGTAGATGGTTAGTGTGATGAATTAGAGGTTATACACCAGTACACTGCTTGATAAGAACTGCCCTTTAAAGTAATACATACTCCTTACACCTTAGTGGGGATAACCATTACAGATAGGTAGATAGTTGGTGTGTAAGTTCTGGTTTCACTATGGTGGGAATAACCCTTAGAGTCTTACCGACTGCGCCATATGATGGGTTAGAGGATATTCGCCTGTACACTGCTTGAAAACAACTGTATTTTAAAGTAATACATACTCGTTACACTAGGGTAGGGATAACACTTACAGTTCTACCTACTCGCCATGTGATGTGTAAGAGGATTTACACCACTACACTGCTTGGTAACACCTGCATTTTAAATTAATACATAGTGATAGCACTAGGGTGGGGATAACCCCTGCAGTTAGGTAGTTAAATTGTTATATAGATACACAGTTTGTATGATGTGTTAGATGATATAGACCAGTACACGGCATAATAACAGCTGTACTTTAATTTAGTATATGCTTGTTTCACTAGGGAGGGGGTAGCGCTTACAGATGATAGATACTTAGTGTGATGTGCTAGAGGATATACACCAGTACAATGCTTGATAACAAATGTATTATAAAGTAATACCTACTAATTACAGAAGGGAGGTCAATAACCTTAGAGTTGGGTAGTTAGATTGCTAGATAGGTAGATAGAGTGATGTGTTAGAGGATATACAACAGCACACTACTTGATAACAACTGTATTGTAAAGTAATACATACTGGTTACATTAGGGTGGGGATAATCTTACAGTTATGTAGTTAGATTGTTAGATAGGGAGATACTTAGTGTGATGGATTGAAGAATATACACTAGTACACTGCTCGATAACAAGTGTATTCTAAAGTAATACATTCCTCGGTACACTATGGTGGGGGAAGCCATTACAGTTGGGTAGTTAGATTGTTTGTTAGGTAGACAGTTGTTGCGATGTGTTAGAGGATATACACCAGTACAAAGCTTGATAGCAACTGTATTTTAAAGTTGTACATACTGGTTACACTATGGTGGTGATAACCCTTACAGTCCTACCTACTGCGCCATGTGATGTGTTAGAGTATATACACCAGTACACTGCTCGATAATAACTGTACTTTAAACTAATATATACTAGTTACTTTACGGAGGGGATAACCCTTACAGTTAGGTATTAGACTGCTAGATAGGTAGATAGATACTGTGATGGGTTAGAGGATATTTACCAGTACCCTGCTTGATAACAACTTTTTTTTAAACTAATACATACTGCTAACATTATGATGGGGATAACCATTAGAGTTAGGTAGATAGTTGGTGTGATCTGTTAGTGGATATTCACAAGTACACTGCTTGATAACAATTGTAGTTTAAAGTAAAAACTGGTTTCACTATGGTGGGGATAGCCCTTATAGTCCTGCCGACTCTGCCATGTGATGGGTTAGAGGATGAACACCGGTGCACAGCTTGATAAAAACTGTATTTTAAAGTAATACATACTGGATAGTGTAGCCTAGCGATGACGCTTACACTTAGGAAGTTAGATTGTAAGATAGGTAGATAGTTATTGTGATGGGATAGAGGATACACACCGGTACACTGCATGATAACACCTGTATTTTAAAGTAATACATACTGGTTTTACTATTGAGAGGATAGCGCTTACAGTTAGGTAGTTAGCGCAGTCGATAGAACTGTAAGGGTTCTCCCCACCATAGTGTAACCCGTACGTATTACTTTGTAATACAGTTGTTATCAAGCAGTGTACTGGTGATATCCTCTAAACCATACAGTATTTATCTACCTATCTTGCACTCTAGCTACCTAACTGTTGGGTTTATCCCCTCCCTGGTGTAACGAGAATGTATTATTTTCAAATAATGTTGTTATCAAGCAGTGCACTGGTATATATCCTCTAACACATCATACAAATTATCCATCTATCTAACAATTTAACTACCTAATTGCAGGGGTTTTCCCCACCCTAGTGAATTCACTATGACTTACTTTAAAATACACGTGTTACCAAGCAGTGTAGTGGTGTAAATCCTCTTACACATCACATGGCGATTCGGTAGAACTGTAAGTGGTATCCCCACCAATATCTATCAATCTAACCGTCTAACTACTTAACTGTAAGGGTTATCTCCACCCTAATGTCACCAGTGTGTATTGCTTTAAAATACAGTTATCACGCAGTGCACTGGTATATATACTCTAACCCATCACAGTATCTGTCTACCTATCTAGCAATCTAACTAAGTAATTTTAAGGGTTATCCATCCCATCCCTAGTGTAACCAGTATGTATTAGATTAAAATACAGTTTTTATCAAGCAGTGTACCGGTGTATATCCTCTAACCCATCACAGTATCTGTCTATCTATCTAGCAATCTAACTACCTGACCTTAAGGGTAATCCCCTCCCTAGTGGACAGTTGTTATTAAAGTGTACTGGTCTGTATCCTCTAACCCATCACACTTACTATTTACCTAATAATCTAAGTACCTAATTGTCAGGGTTATCCCCCCCCCCCTGGTGTAATCACTATGTATTACATTTAAATACAGTTATTATCCACTCAGTGTAGTGTTGTACATCCTCTAACACATCACATGGCGCAGTCGGTAGAACTGTAAGGGTTATCCCTTCCCTAGTTTAACCAGTATGTATTACTTTTAAATACAGTTATTATCAAGTAGTGTATTGGTGTGTAGCCTCTAACACATCATAGTAACTATCTACCGTATCTAACAATCTAACTACCTAACTCAGCAAATAGTCTTTCGAAACAGTCAGATCTATATAACTTGATCCTCTGTTCCATTCAAATTTATATACATGTATTTAATACTCTTGTATTTCGACTGTATTCAAAGGAAATGATGTGTACCTGTGTATATATGTGTAAAACTGTTTATATCTGGGTATATCGGTGTATTTCTATATTTGTACATATATATATATACTTAACTACAAATACAGTCAAAGTAGGTTATATACTTAATGTACAAATATAGATATACACCGATATACCCAGATATAAACAGTTTTACACATATATACACAGGTACACATCATTTCCTTTGAATACAGTCGAAATACAAGAGTTCGTCGCAGTTTTCCCGCAACAACTTTTCAGCTATAATTCCACAGATATACTGTTATATAAATACAGTTATATACCCAGATATAATCCGATGTACACCGAAATGTTGTAGAAAAATTGTTTTGTAAGTAGAAGGAGTTACGTCATTAGTCCATTCCTGGAAATTTTCTCTATATTTTTCTATTTTTATTACTTGTAGACCTATTTTAATAAATTTAATAGACGGGGGAAAAATAACAAATTTATAAAAAAAATTGAAAGCTGTTTATTTTTATAATTTTTTTTTAAATTTAAAACTAAATAAAAATAACATTAATTTATTTACATGGCATGTACATCATAATTTCTTTAATTGAATTTGATTCAGAGTAATGAATCTATGGCGTGTATGACTCCATTTGTGGCAGGAATGTTCCTGGAGATTACATGGGCGTTGTTAACTTTAACTCGACCTGTTAACAAATAGAGTATTAAGTTAATCAGAGGAATCTATATAGCAAGTAATTATAATCTATAGGTAGTACTAGACGAGGTAGTACAATCTAAATTCATTTTGGGGCAGGTGTGCTCCACAGCCAAGTCCAATACGAAAATTATCTCCTTAACATTCACTAACAAATCCAACTAGACACCTTAGAGAAGTCCGTGAAAGTCACAGAACATCTCAATAAAAAGCCCACTTTAGACCCCTAATCAGGATCTTAGACTAACGATATGTTACTGAACGCATCCATAGAGTGTATACTGTGAAGCTATCAATGCCGCCTAGAATCTTGGCAGGCATTTGTCCAACAGTAGGCTAGACCAGTGAGAAGGCACCTAATTTGACCAACCCATCCCATCCACCTTCTGTTTCATGAAAATTCTATGGGCCCTAGTATCCTGACCAGAATATCGAAGACAGCTCTTCATGTATTTTGGGACATTCTAATACCAATTTGGAGGGAAAGACTTAAGGGTTTAGTCCTTCAACACACCTGATTATCAGAGCAGATAAAAAATGCTTCTAAATTTGAGTTACGTACCCATATATCCGAAATATAACATCTCAACCATGAAAACTCTGGTCCGGACATCAAGTGACCGTCACAAAATAGAAGCAATTCCAAAATCTAAAACCGTCTATATAACACCTGAGGTAATGACCCGTTCTCACATCAAACAGATTGCCTACAAGGTAACCCGGCAATGTAAATATGTATAAAAATATAAATTTTTAACATTCAGGTAGAAGGAAAACCTGTAATATTGACATCTAGTCACACCACGCATTGAATCACTCAAATAACAGTCTAGAGGATCTTATATTTTAGCGCTGCCACCAACCTGCCGCCGCAACAAACAATCTAATAATCGTAGAGAATTTACAAATTTGAGAAGCGGGTTTGGTGTAGTGTTAAGAGCATAAGCTTGTAATTGGGAGGTCCCCAGGTCGAATTCTGCGAAAAACTGTTAAATTTATATTAGTTAAAAAGGGGTAAGGCATGAGCAGCCACACAGTTAACATCAGCTCTGTGTTTTTCGCCCTTAAATCTAATAAATCGTAGTTTTCCAGTGCCGAGATTAGCTCAATATATAGATTTGTTCCAACAGAGAAATTGGAATCGTTTCGGAACCGTTATCGAAATAGTTTTTTTGGATTCTGTGCGCAGACGCTGACCTACCACCGTTCTGGGATCGGTACCAAATTGAACGAGGGTTGGAACGATTTTGTTACTGCTTTATGAATCGATTTCAAAGCTCTGTGGATTTTAGAGTTTATAACCTTACTTTTATCGAAACAATACAAATGTCACAGCTGTAACAATCAATGCGCATGTCAGTTCCACTAGTACTTGTGTCCGGTCGCGGCACCTTTGAAGATTAACTCCTCATTCTTATTCTCAATTTCATTTTTATAAGTCTGTTGTGGTAGTTTGCTTCAAGAAAATCTAGCAACTTCACTTCTTAAACTTTATTTCTCTTTACACACACCGCCTCATGCTTTGCCCTTACTTTATCTCTTTCCTTTTTTTGGTGGTGGGATTGTCGGCTTCTCTCATTTATGCATTTCTTCCTCTCTCCCATTATAACTCTTTCTCTACATCCTCGCCCCCTCTCTCTTCAACTGAAATCATTAGCATCTTCCACCGCGTATATCGGTTTCACTCTTGCTACAAGCTAAATCTTTTCACCACCATTTCTATTTTTAATTTAACTTTGACTCTTCCATACATTTTTGGCATCCAGTAAATCTTAAACATTCTACAGAAGTAAAAATTGATCAACTTTTATTAACTGTTTCTAATATGCACAAGAACTGAATAAATTAAATTTGAGCCATAACGAGTTAATTACAAAATTTTCAAGCGATTGTCAAACCCAAATATCTGGCTTTAATTCCTTTTTCAACAATTAGATTCTGTTAAACAGATGAAAATGCTTCACCAAAACAACAACTTTATAATGTTCAATACAAACTAGAAAATTTATCACAGCAAACTTTGAAGAAATATGTTAACTTAGGAATTCCGTTTAAATTGATGAAAATCTTGAATCATCTGTTTTAAATTTGAGGCTCTGAAATGTAAACTGACAAACAGAGACCTATCTTTAGACTTGAGATAAATCATTAATATTGTAGTTACAATTCCTCCGTTCTATCGATAGGGCTAACTTTATGAAACAGATGAGCTGTAAAAACAATCACAATTTATACTCACTAAATTTCAGTTAAATTGAAGTAGAGAAGAACAACAAGGTTTACGTTAAAGAAGTTATGAAAGCTACAAGTAGAGAATACTCAGTTCAGTGAAACAGCAGCATAAAAATGGGCATCTGGATTATGTTTGGTTCAAAAATGGAAAAGTTCTAATAAAGAAAGCTCAAACAGTTAATAACTTACCACATTGATTCTTCTGAATTCAACACCGGTAACTAAGATAATAATAGGAAAACTACTTCGCTACCATTTTGGTGCAGGAGGTACTACTGAGGTGTCAAGAAATACCAACATATAAATAATATACCAAAAAAAGAAATAACTGAAGAAATTCTGCCTAGAATATTGTATTCTAGAACTTGCATAGCTTCTCTAATTCCCAGCCTAACTTATCTTCAACCTACAAGCAAACCCACGTTCACCTAAAACGATACGTTCCGTTCACCAGCGGGCTTACCAGGATTTTCATCGTTCTCATTATTTGCGATTAAGGATAAGAGTAGAGGGAGAACTAGTGGTGGTTTAGCGTTGTTTTATAATTCAGAATTATGTAACTTCTGTATCCTTGATAAATGATAAATGTGTCCTGGATTTTGGTGACAAGTCTACTTAAAAAGTTCTAATTGTTTATCTTAGGTTTAGTCTATATCAAACCTTCAATGCAATTAAATTTTATTTTAAATATTTTTAACGACTCTCTTAATTAATATTAAGAGAGAATTTTTGCACTTGTTTAATTTTTTTAGTGACGATTTCAACTGTTAATCAGTTAGATTTTTTTATATTGCCTGTGGGGAGGGACCTAGCCCTATGATATCCAAAGCCCTTTTGGGCCCATATAGCTACCCAAAGTTCGCAGCTTTCTCAGTGCACTGCCGGTATCCGGACAGGTTCTTTCGTTCCAAACAACACTGTCCACCACGAGACAGTGAGCTGTAAGAGGCTCCTAGGATGAAAATCTTGATAATATAACAAATACTAGTGCCAACTTTTGGTTGATCTCTTAGAAAGTAATAATTTTATTTTGTTGTGGTTGCGGAAAATATCTCTCATGAAATTTTTTTGTGCTGAAAGGGAGAGCTCCCAGAGACAATCCTGGTAATTTTACTTACGTGACTAACAATAGCCAGAATGTGGGGGACCTTGTGTGGTGTAGCTTCAACTGTTTGTGTCTGATAAATGATTTATACTGCAAATCTGTGTATCTCATTCAGAACACTTTCCTCTCAAAATTACCTAAAAGTGTGTTAACAAAATCAAAGATCTCTGTGCTACAAAGAAATTATTCACTCAGAAACTATCTTGAAATCCTGAGAAAAACTTGTCATACAAAAACAACCTAATCTAAAACAGGTCTTAAGGTTGAGACCTCGTCGGTGGTTGGTTATAAACCGACGTTTCGCCCTTATGACAACAGGCTTCTTCAGGTTATATTTTTTGAATTTATTTCATTAGTTGGATTTTGCTTTCTTCAGGATATGTTTCGACTCGAAACAACATTCCCTTGGAAACTATACAACTGCAATTCTACCTTCTCTCCTAGTTGGTTCCGCAGAGCTGGAAAGCATCAGAGATATTTACCGTGATAGCCTGCTTCATTTTGTGGTCATCGACCGGTTTCGGGCCCATCTTCAGGATGCATTTGTCAGACAGTGTTATATCAGACTTTCACAGAGCTAATTCAGTTTACACACTTCAGTTCAGAGTGTGAAGATCCTGAAGATGGGCGAACGCCCGGAACCGGTCGATGACCACAAATTGAAGTAGGCTTTCACGGAAAATGTCTCTGATTCTCTCCCTTTTCAACAAAATATTAGAAACCGAAAAAAATTCACTGACTGGTATAAATCAGTATTACAATGTCTATAAAAAAGTGACAAAACAATCCCTGACAGTTATTTCCGATATCCTTATAAACTCTAACTTAAAAATTTTCACCAAATAATTCTAGGCAAACTAATCTCATGGGATGAAAAAATTGGTGGGCTACCAATTTAGAACGCGTCGATCTTGCCTTGATAGTACTTAATAGTATTGTTAGAATATAAACAAAGCGATCTGTTTGTAATATTTGTGGATTATAAAAAAGCTTTCTATAACGTAAACCAAATCTTTATGGCATAAATTAAACCACTTAGGCGTTAGCGTAAAAATTAATTCGAGTTTTAAAAGACATGTACGATATCAAAATCAAAATGGGCGATCTTTTAGTGAAGAAATACAGTTAACTAAAGGAGTCTTCCAAAGTGAAGTTCTGTCTGGTCATGTTTTCAGTTCGTTCATAATTTTTGAATTCATGATTTTTTCCGAGCAAGTGGGATCCTGGTATCCTCTAGCTCCAAATAAAGAATGTTATCCCGTATGCCTATGACAGACATTAAAGCGTGTTATGCCGATGCTCCAAAACATTAAAAAGTTTTATTCTTTGGGTGAAGAAATAGTTTGGGGAAGAAGTAGTTCCGTCCTGAACATATCTAGGTGTGCAATTCTCAAGCTTTGGCCTCTTTTATCTAGCCTCAAAATTTTCTGAAACCAAGGAAACTTTCTTAGTAGGAGCTGTGTTAGACACCTGCAGAAAATCAAAAATACAGTCCATGGATTGTAAGATGCGTCGCCATTTCCGTAAGCATTTTTCATTATAGAGCTGAGGTATGTGTTATCTCTGCTTTTGAAAAGTCACATCTACACTTCTACACGAAGATTATTCAACTTAAACAAGAATACTCCTTATTGGCTGATCGGAACAGAACTTAATGTAGATCATTCAAGTTACAAAATATTAAAACTAACACTGAACTGGTTATATAAATGATCTACCTATGAAATACCCATACTATAATTGAATACTACTTTATTAGTTTCTTTTTGTTTGATGACGTGAGTCCTTTCTTAAAATTACCATAGTTGAAAGGACTAGTAACTTACACATCAACAAATCTTTCCAGAGTCTTTGAGGGCGGCAAATACATAAGACCAAAAGGTATAACAGCCTGTGATCAGAGTAGACATTTTTTCATTAATTTATTAACTTCTTTTACTGTTAGTAAGAAGGTATTGTAATCGTATCAAATTTCCCATACTGAATTTTCACTGGAACTATCTGATTTCAGGTCCCCTGAGTCTAAAAAAGTGGTTTTTAGAAAATGCCTTCATGTGTGAGGGAGGGGAGGTAGAGCGTATCTCAAAAACAAAAATCGCAGAATGTTTAAACTTAATATTTCGTTATAGCGCTACCAGGAGATCTGAGAATAAGCTTATCGTAAAAAGCGTTTTACTGGAAGTGCCACTTTACTGAATGTTTTATTAAGATTTTCTCGAAACTGCTTCAACGATTTTCTTTAATTTTATATATCAACTAACATACAAAGAGCTACAACTTTTATTCGAAACATTTCTCCGGGAAAATTCATTTAAGGCCACTTTTGGGGGAAGGGTAGAGTAGGTTTTCCTTTAAAGTGCTATCATGGGTGAATATACAATTCTGCCATCTAAACAAAATTAATTAGAAATAAATAGATTGCCAAAATTCCCTAAAAGTTTCAAGAAAATTAGTAAACTGGAAGTGCGTTTTTACAGTTTTCGCGATTTTCTCCATGAAAATATTGACGAATTTCGTAAAATTTCGCCTATTAACTATAAAATTTGTCAGTAACAAGTTTGTAAACTGCAGTAAAAGAAAGTTGTGTAAGTGGAGACTTTTTTTTATTGGTTTAAGAATATAATTCTTATAGCAAGAGGTTGGCTTCGTCTGGAAAGATATGTACAAAGATGAAATAAAATAAAAGTTTAGGAACATAACTAATATGCATGCTACGACAAAATACCGGAAGTTATCCAGCAATGCAGCCACAGCCACATTTTCAAAAATAATAGTTCATAACATTTTACACATCAATAAGTAAAATATAAAGTAAATTATACGCTCAGTTAATGAAGAATTAATTTATTTATATATGGACAACGCCCATATTGGTAACATTGCAGTTAGTCAATCAAATTGCACAATGATATATAAGAAAAAAATCTGATGTGGAAGACTCACACGACTTTCTCTTACGCTAACTAATACAATTTAGTCAAGAAATTTTCTTTGCAATTGCAGCACTTCAATGTTTAGTAGGGATGGCCATAAACATGGTAACGACGATTTTAATTGTGCATCCTGAGCGCCTTATATGGAGCGCTCTATATCAAAACTCGGAAAGCTCGTGCAAATTTAATTTTAAACTAACTACAGACCTCCTATACCTCTATAAAATCAATTTTTTCAGAAAAATGTTTCAAATAAAAGTGATACGTATTTGTTGTGGTTGGTTCCGCAGAGCAGGAGAGTATCAGAGATACTTTCCATGTTGGCCTGCTTCTTTTTGTGGTCAGGTTTCCTGCGTTCTCCCATCATCAGGATGTTTTTGTTAAAACAGTGTGATAACATAGACTTGCACATAGCAAATTTAGTCGATATACTTTTGTAAAAGTGTTTTTGTTTGGACCTAACTAGGTTAAGAAGAGGTTCGTTATTCCTGCGTGGGTAAACACATGTTTTTCCTTTTTTAAAGGCTAGAGCAAGCATCCAACAAGTGGAAATGTATAACTTAAATTACGTTTTTTGTTACGGTGTAACTGATAGTAACTTGCCCACCGGTGATCATTCTTTAGGCTTAAGATGTGTAGATTTAGAATAGTTAGAAGAGCGATAGAAACAAGGTAGGTTAATTTAGAGAAATAAATTGTAGGGTAGTTGTAAGAATAAGATTAGGTTTAGTGAAAAGTTAGAATAAAAGGAAAATTAGATTTAAGGCTGGAAGAAGAGAGAAGAGGATAAGAAGAAGAGGAGAGGAGAGAAGAAGAGAGACGAAGGTTACGGAGGGTAACAGGAGAGAAGTTCTGAGAGATAAAAACATGTGAAGGGTATACCCTAAGTTAAAAAAAAAAGAGGTAAAGGCTACGCGAAAGCGGATTGACCTTCTGTTTCTGGAAAATTGAAATTATTCCCGAAAAGAAGTGGAGATTTGGGAAGAAAGAAACAAGAAGGGCAGCGTTATTTCTTTTACAAGGGGTAAGACTATATGTTAGTGGTATGTGGAAATAATTTTTGATTGTACAATTAACAATTGTAACCAGACCTGGTGGGGAAATTAATTCACGAAAATAGAATAAAAACAATATTTCTTTGATACAAACAGAATTTACTTGTACATAATTGTAAATAATTATATTACTAGGTTAAGTTGAATAATTATTGTATGTTAATCACTTATTTTCTTTCTTTTTCCATGGTTTTCTTTTTAATTATATGTTTTCATGTTCATTGTAAAAGAGATGGCATTTTATTTCAATTATAGTGTGTAATTTCTATTCCAGATAACCCACCAAGGCGTTTAAAACGCCAATGGCCTCGTGCAAGTGATAGGAGCAATTAGCTTTGCATATAGGGAGTGTTACCGCTGGGTAGCTTCTCCCCTCGGAGTTTGCACGTGCGCGAGTGTATGCGGGCATGCTTAAGTGATTATTGTGTGATCGTTGTTACTTATAGCGTAAGAATCGCTGGTGTAGCAATAAGTGTGTAATTTCTTAATTTGTGTTTTCGTTCTATTCCTTTCATTTGGCCCTAAGCAACTGAACTACCTGTATTAACTCAATTAGTAACGTACAAGTAAAGCCTGTAGCCGAGTGGCTAAGGCGCTGGTTTCACATACTGTAGATCATAGGTTCAAAACTTTTTTTTATTTATATATATTTTTTTTTGTTTTTTGATTTGTTTTGACTTTTCCCTTTTCCTTAAACCTTCCCCCTCTCTTTCTTCTTTTTTTAATCCCTCACTTCTCCTGTTTGTTTTTTTTAATTATGTATTTGTTTCACTTCTTTACCCCACCCCCCCCCCCCACCCCACCGTCACCTGAACTAGCCACCAGCTTTATTGTGCCACTTAGAAGGAGCGGTATCATTCTGAGGGAGATTTACTTTGATAATTAATTACCCGTACTATCTCACTATTTTATTTTTAATTGTTCTTTGAGTGTAGAACAAAGCGAAAGACCACTGTGTCAGCCGTGGACTACTGTGGAATAATTAATGATAAGAAATGATAAAAACAAGCTGAATGATCGTAAGATAGTATAACTAACTAAATATGTTGTTGAACAATTAATATATATAAGAATGTTATTTGATAATCACGTGTTATACATTCCACATTTTACTTTTCATAATTCACATTCACTTATATACACTCATAATTCATGCACGCATATAAACTTAAATATGAGTTCTTTACAGGTTTAAATATAACAAGTCTAAACGAGCTTAAATACAAATTTTTATAAATATATCATTGAAAAATTATACAAGCCTGCCATCCGGCTTTGATGTAGCGTACATTCCACATAAGTGAGTCTTATATTCTCTGTTAGTTGTATTAGGTGTTTGTGTTTCTTATAGTGAAAGTGTCATTCAGTTTAACTTTGCTGGTGTACATTGTTCCTTTTAAAAACATCCAACAAGTGGATCAAGGCGGTATAATGTTGACCAAATGAGCCAAGTTCTCGCGTATATAGATGACGTCTATCCATGCTATGGGGAGGCTAAAGATGCTTGTTCACGTTCTTTTTGCGTAAATAGAACAATTACCAGTTCTAAAAAGGCACATTCGTGAAGTGATAAAGGAAAATGAAGCATTGAAACCAATTTTGAAAGTATCAGAGTGAGGGATGACTCAATTTATACTTATATTTCTTAGATGATGGGTACATTTTTAGAGGTTGAGAATAGCAATTTCAAAACACTAGGGAGTCACATACTGGAGGAATTACATGCAGCT
Organism: Triatoma infestans; assembly: GCA_011037195.1. Lineage (NCBI taxonomy): Eukaryota > Metazoa > Arthropoda > Insecta > Hemiptera > Reduviidae > Triatoma > Triatoma infestans. The sequence goes on from JAAEAF010013974.1 coordinate 14,312, forward strand.
TAGGAATAAGAGAATGAATGAAGATGCCAGCTTAGGTGTTGGGCAAAAATGGATGGGAGCATTGAAAGGAATCCTAGAGAGTGCAGACTTTTACTTTTCTACTAAACAATTCTCCAAGAGCAGAATTACATCCATACAAAACCGCCAATGAATCAGATAATTATAATAAAACAGAATCGGATGCAGAAATATTCAGGAGACAAATAAAGTCACAGTTACGGAACTTTATTACTGGGTATGCATGACGTAGACCCAGGAGCGGATTAGTCGTTTATTAAAACGAAGCACTTGGAAATATATAGGTAAGTCAAAACTTTCAAAAGCTGAAGACTTAATTGCATATACAGGCCAAAAATTAAAAACTCTTAGACAAACTTTGTATAGTTAAAAGCTTTGAACCAGAAAAAAGGTCAATAACTAATGGGAATAAATGGCCTCGATAACTCCCTTTGTAAACGCTATTGGATTTTAGAATTTAAATGACCTCTTGCTGCTGAAGCACGCATGTGCTTATTTCCGATATATAAGAAGAAAAAAAAAAGAGCATATCCAAAAGAATTCTTTACAACCGTACGCAGATCATATCCTGAAATATCTACATCTACATTAGTACAATAATTGACCAATTATTAGTAATAGTTGGCAGTTATCCAACCAGAAATTTGCAGGCCAAGATCACTCCGTAACGCTCAAAAGAGTTATCGAGCTAGCATAACGCCGACTAATGAGCAACACCACTAAATGAAGCAGTGCGTACCTGTAGAGATTTTAAAAGCACAATTACCCTATTTTACACACATTACCATCCGTTACCCAGATTTGAAATAGATCTAAAGAATGCTTACTTGTAGCTTGAAGTCGAAGAGAAGTCAAGAGAATTACTGGTTATAGCAACCCACAAAAGCTATTTAGGAACAAGAGGTTGCTATTTGTACTGCACTTTGCTCCCTCCCTATTCCAAAAAAATGATGGATACTATCTACAAGGCTTAAAGCAAGTTGCGTGGACATATAGAAGAGGTGCTAGCTAAGCAGATTAAGTGCTGCACCTTGTCCTTCAACGACTTCTAAAGGCGGGCATTAGTTCAAAGATAGCGAAGTGCAGATGGTAACAAAAAGAGGTCAATTACCTTGGACACATAATAGGCAAAGAAGAAAACACCCCACTTTGGATCATATAGAAGCAGTTCAAGAGATGCTTTTACCATAAAATATTCATCGATTCCGCTTATTTCTTGGTATGCTTTCGTATTGTAGCCGTTATACAAGGAATCTGCAAGAAAATTGCACTCCATTATATGACATGGTAAAAAGAACTTCAACGGATATGAAGTGGACGTCAATGGATAGCAACGTAGTGGAAACCCTGCAATCCAGTATTACAAAAGAGAACACTGTTATACATTAATATTAACCAGGGACGTAGTATTGTCGGGGTGGGTGCGGTTCTTACACATATTGATGAAGAGGGTGAGAACCAATTTTTCGCATCTCGTAAATTTTCAGATGCTAAAAAAAAAAACTTGGCACTAGTAGCCGCACTATGTATGCCCATTAACTGTTACAAATGTAGCACTGCTGAGCTAACACCATTTAAGACAGTTAGAGCGTGGCAATTGCAGAGAAAGTTCTGTACAACTTGTGGCAGGAAGATCAGTATCGCCTCTTAGTCTGTAGTGCTAAGTAGAGTTCAATTTCTCTTTTGGTAGGAGCTTGCGCTGTGGAGTACACAGGCCAGCTATTATGGACATTTAGAAAAGATTTACATTAAGCTTATGTAATAATTAATATTTCATTGCGACTATAAATATTTCCTTATTTCAATTTGTTATCTCTAGTTTAGAACATAATGTACTTTCAAGGTAATTTGCGTAATAATTTCTTCTTTAATTCAGGCTCCTCGATAGCTGAGTAGTTAGAGGCGAGGACCACAAAGTTAATACGGTGTATTGTAGTACAGGATTCAGGGATTAGCAATTTTGGCCTGGGATTTTATTTGATACATTAATACGAGTAATATGCAATAATATGATGCTCTCCGCCTCCGTTTACTACACCTGAGGGTAGTTGGGCTTACAACCCGCCTGAAGATAGGCATTACTTTTTTTTAAATTTACTTCTGCTTGAAGTAAAGTAATATAATTGGTAAGCAAATTATATACATTTAATTGTAATTCGTAAGATAACTTGTACCCCGCAAGGAGTGGTTGACGCGTACAACTACTTGGGGATTAGCGCCCCCACGGGTTACCACACCATTCACACAATACATAAGGGCATGAACAGTAAGCACCTAGAGTTACCCGCCCCTAAGTTTTGGAGAGTAAACTCAAATCCTTCACAGTAAACCCAAAAATCCCTGGTCCTCCAAGCTCCTGAGGGTTAATAACCCAACCTTGTAAAAAATATGATCAGAGCACAAGCTCAAATGTTAGGAATATAAGAAAAAAAGAAAAGAGGCTAACAAACTATGTCGAAGGAAAAAGAGAGAATTCGAACAATTGAAAATAATGAGGATGGAGATAATAATAGAATAAAAGAATTTTATGCTGCAGTGAAAGCAGAGAAAAAAGAATATCAGCCAAATGTGGAGCAATGATAGGAGGGGGACCGCAAATAAGAAATAGATGGGCCGAGAATTTCGACGAATTATTGAATATGCGTGATGAAGTTTTAGAACTAGCCAAAAACCAAGGGAGAGAACGGCAGAATTAAATGAGGGTTTCGTCGATTATCCACAGAAAGAAGAGATATTGGAAATAATTATGTCCTCAAAACAGCAGGTATTGATAGGGTAGTACCGGAATTATTAAAATTAGGACTTGAAGCTCTGTGGGATAAATTGTATGAACTAATACTGGCTATATGAATCAAGGAAAGGATGCCGGACGAATGGTCAGTGGTAATAATATGTCCGCTTTTTAAGAAAGGAGATAGAACCTGTTGTGAAAATTACAGGGGGATCGCGTTGCTGCCCGTTGTATATAAGGTGCAGAGTATTGCTATTATATTGACTTATATTACTATATATTATATTACTATTATATTGATATTGGTACAGAGTATATTGCTATAAAATTGATTGCTAAACGGTTAACCCAGCATTCAGACAGGATATTGGGCGACATCAGCTGGTTTTCACCGAAATCGATCAACCTCGGATCATATTTTTGCCCTGAGAATAATGCATGAAAAGTGTTATGACTATAACATAGATCTACATCACATCTTCATAGACTCCAAGCAGGCTTATGACAGTTTACATAGAGAGAAGGTGTTTGAGATCCTACAAGAGTTTGAAATCCCGTCCAAAATTGTTAATTTAGTTAAGATGTGTCTTCAAAACTCGGCCGCTAAAGTTAAACTGCAAGGAGGCTGCTCAGACGAGTTCGTTATACCTAGAGGTCTCAGGCAGCGAGATGCACTGCCGACCGTTTTATTCAATCTCGCGCTAGAAAAAGTTATAAGGCAAATGGATATGAATCCCAATGGTACGATTTTTAATCATTCCATGCAATACCTAGCGTACGCCGATGATGTTGTTCTAATAGGAAGAACCATGAAGGCGATAAAAGATTGTTTTGAGCAAATTGAGAGAAGCGCGGCATCAATGGGTGTTCGCATCATCTTCGAGAAAACTAAATATTTGTTAGCATCCAGATATGACAATAAAATCTGTCGGTCACAAACTGTTACAATAAATTGAAAAGTCATTGAAAATGTGAAAGCATTTAAGTACTTAAGAGCCATGTTCACGCAGCAGAGAGACATGGTGAGGGAAATGAAAGAATGGCAGCCAGCAGCAGATGCGCCTTTGCTCTAGGTTCAATCCTCAGAACGAAGTCGGTTTCGAGGAAGCATAAGGTTAGGATCTGCAAAACAATAATCCGTCCCGTGATTACGTACGGATGTGAGTCATGGAAGTTATGTTTCATGAACCCTAAATTAACTTTTTAAAAACAATTTATTTAATATAATTACAATAATAGTTAAATGACAATATATGATACACTAGATAACTATAAGAACTTAGATATGAAGGTGAGCGGAGAACTAGAACTGCCGGTCTGCTGGTCGGTGGTTGTATTTATATGAAATCAGCCTCTGCTGACTCAGCCTTGGTACTTTTCCATAGATGTGTCATAACTCCTCCCTCCTCAAGTTTGGAGCTCTGCGACAAATGGCATGAGAGTCCGGGGTAGGCTGTGGCTGGTGCTGGCTGTAGAGGCATGGTTTGTGGCTGGGTTCCACCTTGCTGTGGATTTGGTTTCCTTCTACAGACATAGTAGAAATATAAGAAACATAATGATAATAAGAGGGCTATCGCCATTATGAGGTAGTAGTAAATAGTCGCTGAACTACTGGGCGTCTCCTCCAGGTGTTCCAGTGGTTCCATTCTGAGGTTAATTTGGTGTAAGTCTTCGAATGAGATGTTCAGGTTGGTGTGTGTGTATACTGGGGCAGTGGTTACTATGCCCTTGGAGTCCTTGTATATGTGGATGGCTTTGCTGTCTAGTAGGGTCTCGTCTTTGGTCAGCTTTATGAGGCTGGTATTGGTGAGGAACATGGTGTCGTTGCGGTCGCCTTTGTTCACTACGATTCTCTTAGTTCTGAAGGTCAGATAGTAGTCAACAAAGGGGATGTATTTGATGAATGGTGTGCTTGATGTATATACCGTATTGCATGCTACTAGGTCGATGTTGGTGATAATTTGCCGTATGCAGTCGTTTTGGATGCTGGTTTTGTTGTGGCAGTACATAGCACTGTTGATTTCCTCACAGGTGGCTGTAAATACTCATCTTGGGTTTTTAGGATCAAAGGTGGGTGGACATGAATTGTCAGGAGGTGATTGTCCCTTTCTATAGGGTAGGACAGAACGAAGTATGTCTCAAGAGGAGAGGTTTTTAGTGGAACGTTAATAAAGTAGTAGATGTTCCAGTTTTTTATCGAGCAGTGTACCTTGCTCAATTGCCAAAGTGCCTCCATGTCCGGGGTTACGAATGTTACATTATGAGATTTCTGCAGTGACTCGAGATCTCTGAGAAGAAAGATGCTGGAATGTATTGTGTTTAGTCTACAGAATTCCAGAGAGTTTTCCATGTCGTCAATTTTGTTGGCGATCAGGACCAGGTTAAAGAGGATGGAATTAAATTGTTGGTTCAGTTCAATTTGGCTTACTATAGGGTTGGAGAAGAAGGTGGTCATTTTTTCGTTGTTGTTGCGTATAATCTGGATGTCATGGTTGAATTCTTCGATTACTTTTTTGTTTATTGCCATCTGATTTTTTAGGTTGTTTTGGAGGTGAAAACTGTTACGTTCGATTGTGTTTATAATTTTGTCGTACCTTTCTTTGTCGTCACTGTCCATATTTCCGGTTAGCCAGGATATGGCTTTACCTAGGCCGTTGATGAGTCCACGTTTAGGTCTGGATTTGTTGAGAGTTAAATGATCTAATTTATTTCGAAGGTAATAATAATATTTAAAGAGCGACTTTATCTGGTTTGTTTTGTTGAGATGATATGTAGTGCTAATCACGTTAAGAGTCTTATCTAGTTCTATGTCAAGTAGTTGTACGTCAGCAATATGAATGAAAGTATAGTATCTGTCTATGACGTAAGCTGGGTTAAATGCGATGGGCAAAACCCCCGGTCCATGCATGAGGTCAGTTATCTCTAGGCCGTTGGCTACATTCCGCGCCGTCAGCAGTTGCAATGTGTGTATCGTTATCAGCAGTTGGAATGTGTGAGTCATAGTTTGCATCTGCGTCTGTAACAGAGATAGTTCGTTTGTGAACTTCCTTGGTCTTTTTAATAGATTAGGATGCACTTTAAAGGATTTCCTTTGCATGGTTACTAATTTAGTTTTTTGAGAATAATTTCCCCTTTTAAATTTTGGCTTGGCTTTGCCATATTGTTTGTCTCGTATGTAAATGCCTTCCGGAATTTTGATATTTTCTCTGGTCTGGTTTAGTCTATTAGTCCGTGTTTCTTTTTCACTTTCGATAATTTCTTTAATAGCGCGGGCTACCAATTCCCTGTCTTCATGGTATTCTTTAACTTTCTGTTCTAACACCAGGTCTTGTGCGTAAGTGGTAGTTTGTATCCCGAAGGTGATGTCGTTTGGTGTCATTTTGAGGTTAGAAACTATGGCGTTGTTGTAGGCTATTAGTCCTAGTCTTAGAATTTTATTGAGGGTGTAGTCTTTTCCGTGTTTGATTATATTTAGAATTTCAATTAGTGTTGAATGGGCTCGGTTTATTAGTCCGTTGGAGTCTGAATGGTTTGGGGTAGTAAAGTGGGTGTCTATGTTATTGTATTTTAGGAAGTTTTCCACTAGTCCGTTCTTAAATTCTGTTCCGTTGTCAAATTGAATTGTCTTAGGGCAAGGGAATAGACTTAGATAGTGTTCTAAAGAAGTAACGATTTCGTGAGCAGAGGAGGTTCTGATTGGATAACCGTATAGTTTTTTGGAGAAACAGTCGATGAGTGTAAAGATTTGCTTCCCGTTGTAGTGTAGTATGTCGCCTTGTAGTCTCTCGAAAGGTTTGGAAGGAGTAGGGGTAATCTCATAAATTTGTCGTATCGGTCTACGCTCGTATTTTACTTCCTTACAAAGGGAACAGTTGTTAATTACTTTGGTTATCTGTTCGAGCATTTTTGGCCAGTAGTAACGTTTGGTTAGGGTTCTGTACACTTCATGTATACCCCGGTGTGCGGTTTTGCCGACATGATAATTTTGAATAGTTTCTTCTTGTTCCGAGGAGTCTGTTATGTCTAGTCTTTTGGTGTAGTAGCGTTTAAGTTTGACTGTTGGAAATTTGTCTTTTATTATATTGGACAGGTGAACAAAGATTTGGTCGTATATCTGTTCGTCAATGGAGTTTTCTATAGGAGGGGAACACAGGACGCCGTACGTATGATTCGGTTGTAAGTATTCTAGGCAGTATTCGTCTATGTCGTTAGAGTATGGGTACCTGGAGTACTAGTTGTACCGTGTTTTGTTAAACGGTCTGTCGATTGGAATTTTCGTCTCGGGGTTGCCCCGGGTTAGAACAATTTGGAATTTTTCCACGTTAATGCAGCGTGTTTTGTCGTCAATTATTTTGATTTGGCTGTTAGAGGATTCTTGGGAGTGTTGCGTTTGTAGGCTTTCATTGTCGTCTTCGGCGGTAATGTTTAGGGCTCTGGCTAAGTCTTCTAAGATGTCGTCATTATTCTCAGGTGAAGGGGCCAAGAGGACTTCGTCTGGATTTGGACTTGGGGACGAGGTCTCTAGGGCATTTAGGTCTTTTTCTTCTGGCGGGTTTCGTGATAGTGCGTCTGCTACTACGTTAGTCTTTCCCTGTACGTACTTGACGTCAAAGTCAAAGTCAGCTAATTGTAGCTTCCATCGGATGAGTTTAGAGTTTGGCTCTTTTAAGTTGTGTAACCATTGTAATGGTCTGTGGTCTGTCTGTATTGTAAATTGCGTCCGTAAATGTATGGTCTAAAGTGTTTGCAGGCCCAAACTATGGCCAGTAGTTCTTTTTCTATAGTGGAGTAATTCTCCTCCTGTCTATTTAGTGTGCGAGAGGCAAAGGAGATAGGGAGGTCTTTTCCGTCTATGATCTGGGATAGGACGGCTCCGATAGCATAGTTGGAGGCGTCTGTTGTGAGGATAAAGGGTTTCTCGAAGTTAGGCAATTGCAGGATGGGACTATTCTGTAAAAGGGATTTCAACGTCTCAAAGGCTTGTTTATAGCTGTCGTCAATTATGATGTCTTTGTCTTTTCTTAGTGAGAGGGTTAGAGGTCTAGCTATTTTAGCGTAGTTTTTAATCATCTTACGGTAGTAGCCAGTAAGTCCGAGAAATTGCTTGATTTGTTTCTGTGTCTTGGGAAGTGGAAATTTGGCAATAGCGTCTAGTTTGGCCGGGTTAGGTTGTATACCCTTGTCGGAAATGATGTGTCCTAGGAAGAGAAGTTCTCGTTTGAAGAATTCCGTCTTGTCAAGTTGAATTTTTAGATTGTGTTGTCTGAGTTTGTCGAAAACGGTCTTAAGGTGTTTTATATGTTCGTCCAGGCTGTCAGAGAATATTATAATGTCGTCCATATATACTAACACGTTAGGGATTCTGGAAAAGATGGAATTCATGGCTCTTTGGAAAGTGGGGGTAGCGTTCTTGAGCCCGAAAGGCATGCGTAGGAATTCGTAGTGTCCGTTTTCTGTGGAGAATGCTGTCTTAGGAACTGAGTCGGGGTCCATCTCAATTTGGTGGAACCCTGAAGCTAAGTCAATGGCGGAGAAATATGTCGCGCGTCCTATTTTGCCGAATAAGTCTTCAATGTTAGGAAGGGGGAATTTGTCCTCAACCGTCTTGTTGTTAAGTTTGCGGTAGTCTATCACCATTCGTATCTTCTTTTTGCCTGAGGCGTCCGGTTTCTTCGGTACTACCCAAATTGGGCTGTTATAGGGGGAGTTAGAGTGTTGTATTACTTTGTTTTCCAATAGTTTGTCAATTTCCGTTTGTACGTCTTTTCGATAGATTTCCGGGTATCTATAGTTTCGAGTGTAAACTGGGTTTTCGTCAGTGGTTCGAATTTTATGTTTCAGTAAATCAGTACAGCTTAGTTTGTCGTGCTCTCTTTTAATTATCTGGGGGTAGTTTCTTACTAATTCTATTATTTTATTTTTCTCGTCCGAATTCATGTGCTCCGTTCTGATTAGTTTCGGAATTTCCTTTTTTATTTCTCTTAACCTACGTTCGTCAGACATTTCGGGACAATTGGTCACTACTACGTCCGGGATGCTTATACTAATTTCCTGAGGTTCGTCGACATCCATGGGTTCAGGGCAAATGGCCATGACCTCCTTGGATTCAACTTCGCACAAGATTTTATTATTCCTAACGCTATAGAGGCCTTCTTTAATTGTGACCTTATCATTCAAGTTCTATAAAATTAACTCCCTGTTCTAATTTTATTACGTTTAAGTTATTTTCAGGGATATCAAGTGTAAATTTTAGGGGAATTATACCCTGAGGGTAAGAAAGGATGTTCTTATTCAAGTCTATGCTCATTCCTAGTATCTGCATAGTTTTGTGTCCTAAGAGTATGTCGTATTTGTCAGAAAAGGGGAATACATGGAATTTCGTTTCTAAGTTTACGTGAAATATGTCTTGTATGTTGAGGGTGCAAGATTGTTCTCCATTTTTTTTTCCAGCGGGTGTAGTTATTATGACTGGGTCGTTGGATAGTGTTATGTCAGTCGGGACAGCATTGGGATTTATGTAGTTTTCTGCTGATCCGGTGTCGATGAGCCATTTCAGTCCGTATCTGTCCTCAAAGTGTGGGAGAGACTTGTCTACTAGGTATAGGTTGAATTCGGGGGGCCTTCTTGGCTCCCGTGGCCAACGTCTAAAAAATGATCGAATTTTTCAGTTATTTTGTCTAGTGAGTTCTCTAAGCGGGAAAGTCTGTTTTCGTAAGCTTGGTCCGGTTCAGAGTATTTTTCAGGTTGCTCGTCATTTTGGCAATGCGTCAGTTCGTGAGGAGAAATGTAATCTTTGAACCTGGGTCTGCCTGCAGTACGCATAGACACCGTGTTTTGGGAAAAGTAACCAGGAGGTAATTTGGGTCGATTAAAAGGATGGTTAGGATTATTCGGGTTATTGGGATTGTTTGGATTTATAGATTGTCCAAAATTTAATCGTTGAGGTTGTTGCAGTTGTGGTTGCGGTTGTTGTCGGTAAAGAGAAGTTTGAGGTCTTTGTTCCATAGGCCTGGGATTATATTCAATTGGTTGGTACTGGTAGTTAGGGGTCTGATTCATTGGGACGTGTTGTGGATTCGGTCTATAAGAGTATTGGGCATTCGGTCTGTAAGGCTGTTGGTATTGGTTTGGTTTCCGAAATGGTTGGTTGGGTCTTTTAGGACCGTGAGAGGAGTTTAAATTAGCTACAATGAAAGAACATTTGTTGTAGATGATGTTTCGTACCTCATCTAGTGTGCTAGGGTCAAAAATCGTAATGTGGTTGCTTAATGTCGGGGGCAGGCATTTATAGATGTGGAAGATTATTTCCCTGTCGACTCGGGTTATTAATTGTTTCAGGGCGTCTGCTGTGAGTCCGTCTAGTTTTAGTCTAATATAAACTAAGTTTCGCAACTCCTGTACCTATTGACGAAGTCAATGGGAGACTCTCTAGCATGCATTTTGGTTTGTAGAATTTCATCTTTGAGGATCTCGTAAGATCTCGAGTCAGCAAAACTTTCTTTTAAAAACTTTAATAAATTTAATAAATGGTCCACGTTATGTGAAAGAAGTATGTTTCTAGCGGGCCCTAGCAGTCTACTCTTAGCTTTTATAAAAAGGATATTGTGGTTGTAGTCTCTTTCAATTATATTTTCTGCGCAGACTGTGGCGAAGGCACCTTCGACAATCTCGCAGAAGAACGCTAGCTCGGAGGGGTTTCCGTCAAAGTAGGGGATGTGGTCATAGTCTTCTTTGGAGATTTTGTAATTTATTTGGGCCATTTCAGGGATAGTTTCTTTAGGGAGCACTAATTTGGAAGGTTTAATGATAGATGAGCTACTTACAACCTTAGTTCGCTGCTGTTGATTCGCCAGCTTGCCTTTCTTCTTGCTTCTGATGAGGGTTCTTGCAGAGATGCCGCGAATAAAACACTAATGTGCAAGCTTCAAGTGTTCCCGAGACAGTTGGTCGCGGTGTATTGTGAGATAAATGATCGCACTTTCTAACTTCAAGCCTTCGCGGTCCCTGTTCGCGGGCGCCAGTTATATTTCAAGAACCCTAAATTAGCTTTTTAAAAACAATTTATTTAATGTTAGTACAATAATAGTTAAATGACAATACACTAGATATCTATAGGAAATTAGATGTGAACTGTATGAAGGTGAGCGGAGAACTGCCGGTCTGCTGGTCGGTGGTTGTATTTATATGAAATCAGCCTCTGCTGACTCAGCCTTGGTACTTTTCCATAGATGTGTCATAACTCCGATAAAATCTTAGAGCTGTTTATTCCAGGTGATTGTGGTCCCTTTTATGTATACATAGAAAGTAAAGATAGCAATAATGAGGGAATTGCTAGAATGCACCCAATGAAACTTGGTCAATTGGTGTTGGCTTACTACCCAGCTATAAAGAATGATGTTATTGAAATGACTAAGGTTGGTAAAAACAGAATCAAGGTGTTGGTTAAAAATGGCAGCAGCGCTAATACCCTGATTGAATCGAAACATCTAAAGGGGTTAAACTTGGACGTGTATATCCCGCAGTTCTGGCCGAGGAAGTCAAAGGCATTCGCCCATTCCAAGGTAAGATGTTATACTGTAAGGGCTCTGGGAAACCCAGAGCCTGTATAGTCCAGAGCCTGTAATAATCAGATTGATGGTAACTTGCTGCCAGCACTTTGCTCAGGCGATTTTGTTACAGCAATCATCTCGGCACGGACCGAAGGTGGAATCAGGAGGCTGGTGGCCTGCTCCGCCTACTTTCCCGGTGAGGACCAGTCTTGCCCGCCGGACCTGATGGGAGAGATCGTCGACTTCTGTGAGGCGAAGAATCTCCCGCTCTTCGTGGGATGTGATGCCAACGCACACCACCCAGCATGGGGGAGCAGCAACTGCAATAGCAGAGGTAAGTCCCTTTTGGATTTTATCTATGGTAAAGGGTTACTAATCTCTAATTTAGGTAAGGAACCCACCTTCGTCACGGTGGCCAGGAGAGAGGTGTTGGACCTGACCCTGACCACCCATAGGCTGAGTGATGACATCAGGAACTGGCATGTGTCATCGGAACCATCCTGCTCCGACCACAGGCACATCAGGTTCACCATCGACACCCCCCCGTTGCAGCAGGTAACATTCCGGAACCCTCGGGAAACCGACTGGGTAGGATTTGTGGATTCCCTCAAGTATAGAGTAGCACAGGGAATCTCTGACGGGAGAGGGGTGGAGGGTCTTGAGCGGACGGTAGAGGAGGTGCAGGAGGCGATAGCCACTGCCTTCCAAGAAAACTGTCCGGTAAGGTCAAGACCACAGAGAGGAAAGACGGTCTGGTGGAACAATCACCTCGAGAAATTGAGGGCCGAGGTGAGGAAATTGTTCAACAGGGCCAAAGTTACCCAGAACTGGACCGTCTATCGGAACGCCCTCACGCAGTACAATAAAGAAATTAGGAAGGCCAAAAGACGTTCGTGGAGGCAGTTTTGCGAGGAGATTGAGGACTCACCCTCGTGCGCCAGAATCCACAGAGCGTTGGCCAAAGACGGTACTGCGAAGGAAGTGGGGTTCCTCCGAAAGGGGGATGGAACCTTCACTGTCTCCGAAGAGGAAAGCTTAGAGCTCCTCGCGGAGACGCACTTTCCAGGCTCATCCCGACTTGCAGGCCCAGAGGTGGCGGGGATCCCTGGGGAAAGGCTCATTAGACCATCCCCAGAGGACTGGATACTCGCCACTCTCATAACAAGGCCAAGCAAAGTCAGGTGGGCCATCAACAAATCCCTACCTTTCAAATCTCCTGGGATGGATGGGATTTACCCGGTCCTTTTACAAAAAGGACTAGATATTCTTTTACCATACCTGTGTAGAATCTTTAGGGCATGCATAGCCCGAAGATATACGCCGGTACCGTGGCGTGAGGTCAAGGTGCTCTCCTCCCCAAGGTGGGTAGAGTGTCTGACCTTACGCCAGGCTCGTATAGACCGATTAACCTAACCTCTTTCCTGAGCGAAGCTCTGGAAAGGTTGGTGGACAGATATATTAGGGATGAGGTCTTGTGTGTTAACCCCCTAAGGGCCCGCCAATACGCTTATCAACCAAGTAGGTCAGCTGAGGCCGCGCTGGATGATCTTAACAGGCTGCTATCAAAATCCTTGGAGGTAAGGAAATTGCGGTAGCCACCTTTTTGGACATTGAGGGCGCATTCAATAATGTCTCGCGCACCTCGGTCATCAACTCTCTCCATAAAAGAGGAGTACCAGCAGTGTTATGCGGCTGGATGGAGTCTGGCCTAAGCAATCGAATTAACATTTCGACAATAGGCCAAACCACCCTTAGGGTAAAAGTAGGGAGGGGGTGTCCACAGGAAGGGGTTTTGTCCCCTCTGATGTAAACTTTGGTCGTTGATGACCTCTTCCACCATCTATCTGCGGATGGCCTTGACTGTCTACGCTACGCAGATGATTTGGCGATCGTGGTAAGAGGCAAATACCCTACTACGATTGCAGAGCGGGTTCAAGCAGCTCTAAACCTGGTTAGGAACTGGTGTAGGGAAGAGGACCTGTCCATAAACCCCCACAAAGCCATAATAGTTCCTTTCACATTGCGCCACAAGTTGGAAGGCCTTAGGCCTCCATTACTCGGGCATAACCCGATTCCATTTGCGACGGAGGCGAAGTACCTTGGCGTTACTTTTGACCGAAGACTCACTTGGAATCAACACATTGACAAAATTTCTCACAGAGCCGATGCGTCATTTAATAGATGCAGACGGCTTTGTGGGAGAAACTGGGGCTTGCGCCCAAGTTTGTCACTATGGATCTACACCAGGATCATCAGACCCATGGTTACATATGGGTCGGTAGTTTGTTTGGTGGACCAAAACGTTGCAGAAGGGGGCAGTGGAAAGGCTCGGTGGGATCCAAAGGCGAGCATGCCTTGGTTCCACGGGAGTCATGAAGACCACCCCGACGGCGGCGTTGGAAGTCCTCCTCAATCTGCCACCAATACACATTCTCGTTCTAGGCGAAGCCAGAATGGGAATACATAGGCTCCTGCAGGGGCCGCCTCCCATCACCTCTAGGCATGATCGTAATAACCAGAGGTTGATTGAGGAAATCAAGGCGGACTATCTTCTGGGGATGCCAACGGATAGGATGGTTCCTAAGTATTTTTTCGAAAGGAACTTCCATATTGTCATACCGAGCAGAGGCGAATGGGGCTGCGACCCACCCCTGTTCGGTAACTCGATCTGATATATAGATGGATCCAAAACTCCGACTGGGGTCGGAGCTGGGGTCTACGGGGGCAGGCCTAAAGTTAAAATTAAGGCCAGCCTAGGGAAGTACGCCACGGTCTTTCAGGCTGAAGTCTGGCGTTACAACTCTGCGCTAGGGAGATTATAAGGCAAAGGATAGTGGGTAGAAGAGTGGCCATATACTCCGACAGTCAGGCAGCCCTGAAGGCACTTTCCTCACACCAAATAGTCTCAAGACTGGTGTGGGACTGCCTACTTGCCCTCACCGAGGTGGGTACTCGGAATAAACTGACACTCGCCTGGGTGCCGGGACATGCAGGGTTCCTGGGCAATGAGAGGGCGGATGTCCTAGCGAGGGAGGGCTCGCAGGATACCCTTATAGGCCCCGAAACTTCTATCAGGGGGTGGATAGAAGATCAGCGTCTGCGTTGGTGGGAGGGAACACCAGGACAGAGCTCTTCATTAAAAGACATTTGCCTAAATTTACCAAAGACCTACTGAGCCAAACCCGAAGGGATATAAGGTTAATTGTGGGTCTACTAACAGGGGCATTGTAGGCTGAATAGACACATGCAC
>JAAEAF010013975.1:0-78844 GCA_011037195.1 Triatoma infestans
GCTGGTTTTGTTGTGGCAGTACATAGCAATGTTGATTTCCTCACAGGTGGCTGTAAATAACTCATCTTGGGTTTTTAGGATCAAAGGTGGGTGGACATGAATTGTCAGGAGGTGATTGTCCCTTTCTATAGGGTAGGACAGAAGGAAGTATGTCTCAAGAGGAGAGGTTTTTAGTGGAACGTTAATAAAGTAGTAGATGTTCCAGTTTTTTATCGAGCAGTGTACCTTGCTCAATTGCCAAAGTGCCTCCATGTCCGGGGTTACGAATGTTACATTATGAGATTTCTGCAGTGACTCGAGATCTCTGAGAAGAAAGATGCTGGAATGTATTGTGTTTAGTCTACAGAATTCCAGAGAGTTTTCCATGTCGTCAATTTTGTTGGCGATAAGGACCAGGTTGAAGAAGATAGAATTAAATTGTTGGTTTAGTTCAATTTGGTTTACTATAGGGTTGGAGAAGAAGGTGGTCATTTTTTTCGTTGTTGTTGCGTATAATCTGAATGTCATGGTTGAATTCGTCGATTACTTTTTTGTTTATTGCCATCTGATTTTTTAGGTTGTCTTGGAGGTGAAAACTGTTACGTTCGATTGTGTTTATAATTTTGTCGTACCTTTCTTTGTCGTCACTGTCCATATTTCCGGTTAGCCAGGATATGGCTTTACCTAGGCCGTTGATGAGTCCACGTTTAGGTCTGGATTTGTTGAGAGTTAAATGATCTAATTTATTTCGAAGGTAATAATAATATTTAAAGAGCGACTTTATCTGGTTTGTTTTGTTGAGATGATATGTAGTGCTAATCACGTTAAGAGTCTTATCTAGTTCTATGTCAAGTAATTGTACGTCAGCAATATGAATGAAAGTATAGTATCTGTCTATGACGTAAGCTGGGTTAAATGCGATGGGCAAAACCCCCGGTCCATGCATGAGGTCAGTTATCTCTAGGCCGTTGGCTACATTCCGCGCCGTCAGCAGTTGCAATGTGTGTATCGTTATCAGCAGTTGGAATGTGTGAGTCATAGTTTGCATCTGCGTCTGTAACAGAGATAGTTCGTTTGTGAACTTCCTTGGTCTTTTTAATAGATTAGGATGCACTTTAAAGGATTTCCTTTGCATGGTTACTAATTTAGTTTTTTGAGAATAATTTCCCCTTTTAAATTTTGGCTTGGCTTTGCCATATTGTTTGTCTCGTATGTAAATTTCGCCTTCCGGAATTTCGATATTTTCTCTGGTCTGGTTTAGTCTATTAGTCCGTGTTTCTTTTTCTTTTTCGATAATTTCTTTAATAGCGCGGGCTACCAATTCCCTGTCTTCATGGTATTCTTTAACTTTCTGTTCTAACACCAGGTCTTGTGCGTAAGTGGTAGTTTGTATCCCGAAGGTGATGTCGTTTGGTGTCATTTTGAGGTTAGAAACTATGGCGTTGTTATAGGCTATTAGTGCTAGTCTTAGAATTTTATTGAGGGTGTAGTCTTTTCCGTGTTTGATTATATTTAGAATTTCAATTAGTGTTGAATGGGCTCGGTTTATTAGTCCGTTGGAGTCTGAATGGTTTGGGGTAGTAAAGTGGGTGTCTATGTTATTGTATTTTAGGAAGTTTTCCACTAGTCCGTTCTTAAATGCTGTTCCGTTGTCAAATTGAATTGTCTTAGGGCAAGGGAATAGACTTAGATAGTGTTCTAAAGAAGTAACGATTTCGTGAGCAGAGGAGGTTCTGATTGGATAACCGTATAGTTTTTTGGAGAAACAGTCGATGAGTGTAAAGATTTGCTTCCCGTTGTAGTGTAGTATGTCGCCTTGTAGTCTCTCGAAAGGTTTGGAAGGAGTAGGGGTAATCTCATAAATTTGTCGTATCGGTCTACGCTCGTATTTTACTTCCTTACAAAGGAACAGTTGTTAATTACTTTTGTTATCTGTTCGAGCATTTTTGGCCAGTAGTAACGTTTGGTTAGGGTTCTGTACACTTCATGTATACCACGGTGTGCGGTTTTACCGACATGATAATTTTGAATAGTTTCTTCTTGTTCCGAGGAGTCTGTTATGTCTAGTCTTTTGGTGTAGTATCGTTTGAGTTTGACTGTCGGAAATTTGTCTTTTATTATATTGGACAGGTGAACAAAGATTTGGTCGTATATCTGTTCGTCAATGGAGTTTTCTATAGGAGGGGAACACAGGACGCCGTACGTATGATTCGGTTGTAAGTATTCTAGGCAGTATTCGTCTATGTCGTTAGAGTATGGGTAACTGGTGTACCAGTTGTACCGTGTTTTGTTAAACGGTCTGTCGATTGGAATTTTCGTCTCGGGGTTGCCTCGGGTTAGAACAATTTGGAATTTTTCCACGTTAATGCAGCGTGTTTTGTCGTCAATTATTTTAATTTGGCTGTTAGAGGATTCTTGGGAGTGTTGCGTTTGTAGGCTTTCATTGTCGTCTTCGGCAGTAATGTTTTCATTGTCGTCTTCGGCGGTAATGTTTTCATTGTCGTCTTCGGCGGTAATGTTTAGGGCTCTAGCTAAGTCTTCTAGGATGTCGTCACTATTCTCAAGTGAAGGGGCCGAGAGGAATTCGTTCAGGACTTCGTCTGGATTTGGACTTGGGGCCGAGGTCTCTAGGGCATTTAGGTCTTTTTCTTCTGGCGGGTTTCGTGATAGTGCGTCTGCTACTACGTTAGTCTTTCCCTGTACGTACTTGACGTCAAAGTCAAAGTCAGCTAATTGTAATTTCCATCGGATGAGTTTAGAGTTTGGTTCTTTTAAGTTGTGTAACCATTGTAATGGTCTGTGGTCGGTCTGTATTTAAATTTGCGTCCGTAAATGTATGGTCTAAAGTGTTTGCAGGCCCAAACTATGGCCAGTAGTTCTTTTTCTATAGTGGAGTAATTCTCCTCCTGTCTATTTAGTGTGCGAGAGGCAAAGGAATTAGGGAGGTCTTTTCCGTCTATGTTCTGGGATAGGACGGCTCCGATAGCATAATTGGAGGCGTCTGTTGTGAGGATAAAGGGTTTCTCGAAGTTAGGCAGTTGCAGGATGGGACTATTCTGTAGGAGGGATTTCAACGTCTCAAAGGCTTGTTTATAGCTGTCGTCAATTATGATGTCTTTGTCTTTTCTTAGTGAGAGGGTTAGAGGTCTAGCTATTTTAGCGTAGTTTTTAATCATCTTACGGTAGTAAGTCCGAGAAATTGCTTGATTTGTTTCTGTGTCTTGGGAAGTGGAAATTTGGCAATAGCATCTAGTTTGGCCGGGTTAGGTTGTATACCCTTGTCGGAAATGATGTGTCCTAAGAAGAGAAGTTCACGTTTGAAGAATTCCGTCTTGTCAAGTTGAATTTTTAGATTGTGTTGTCTGAGTTTGTCGAAAACGGTCTTAAGGTGTTTTATATGTTCGTCCAGGCTGTCAGAGAATATTATAATGTCGTCCATATATACTAACACGTTAGGGATTCTGGAAAAGATGGAATTCATGGCTCTTTGGAAAGTGGGGGTAGCGTTCTTGAGCCCGAAAGGCATGCGTAGGAATTCGTAGTGTCCGTTTTCTGTGGAGAATGCTGTCTTAGGAACTGAGTCGGGGTCCATCTCAATTTGGTGGAACCCTGAAGCTAAGTCAATGGCGGAGAAATATGTCGCGCGTCCTATTTTGCCGAATAAGTCTTCAATGTTAGGAAGGGGGAAATTGTCCTCGACCGTCTTGTTGTTATGTTTGCGGTAGTCTATCACCATTCGTATCTTCTTTTTGCCTGAGGCGTCCGGTTTCTTCGGTACTACCCAAATTGGGCTGTTATAGGGGGAGTTAGAGTGTTGTATTACTTTGTTTTCCAATAGTTTGTCAATTTCCGTTTGTACGTCTTTTCGATAGATTTCCGGGTATCTATAGTTTCGAGTGTAAACTGGGTTTTCGTCAGTGGTTCGAATTTTATGTTTCAGTAAATCAGTACAGCTTAGTTTGTCGTGCTCTCTTTTAATTATCTGGGGGTAGTTTCTTACTAATTCTATTATTTTATTTTTCTCGTCCGAATTCATGTGCTCCGTTCTGATTAGTTTCGGAATTTCCTTTTTTATTTCTCTTAACCTACGTTCGTCAGACATTTTGGGACAATTGGTCACTACTACGTCCGGGATGCTTATACTAATTTCCTGAGGTTCGTCGACATCCATGGGTTCAGGGCAAATGGCCATGACCTCCTTGGATTCAACTTCGCACAAGATTTTATTATTCCTAACGCTATAGAGGCCTTCTTTAATTGTGACCTTATCATTCAAGTTCTATAAAATTAACTCCCTGTTCTAATTTTATTACGTTTAAGTTATTTTCAGGGATATCAAGTGTAAATTTTAGGGGAATTATACCCTGAGGGTAAGAAAGGATGTTCTTATTCAAGTCTATGCTCATTCCTAGTATCTGCATAGTTTTGTGTCCTAAGAGTATGTCGTATTTGTCAGAAAAGGGGAATACATGGAATTTCGTTTCTAAGTTTACGTGAAATATGTCTTGTATGTTGAGGGTGCAAGATTGTTCTCCATTCTTCTTTCCAGCGGGTGTAGTTATTATGAATGGGTCGTTGGATAGTGTTATTTCGGTCGGGACAACGTTGGGATTTATGTAGTTTTCTGCTGATCCGGTGTCGATGAGCCATTTCAGTCCGTATCTGTCCTCAAAGTGTGGGAGAGACTTGTCTACTAGGTTTAGGTTGAATTCGGGGGGCCTTCTTGGCTCCCGTGGCCAACGTCTAAAAAATGATCGAATTTTTCAGTTATTTTGTCTAGTGAGTTCTCTAAGCGGGAAAGTCTGTTTTCGTAAGCTTGGTCCGGTTCAGAGTATTTTTCAGGTTGCTCGTCATTTTGGCAATGCGTCAGTTCGTGAGGAGAAATGTAATCTTTGAACCTGGGTCTGCCTGCAGTACGCATAGACAACGTGTTTTGGGAAAAGTAACCAGGAGGTAATCTGGGTCGATTAAAAGGATGGTTAGGATTATTCGGGTTATTGGGATTGTTTGGATTTATAGATTGTCCAAAATTTAATAGTTGAGGTTGTTGCAGTTGTGGTTGCGGTTGTTGTCGGTAAAGAGAAGTTTGAGGTCTTTGTTCCCTAGGCCTGGGATTATATTCAATTGGTTGGTACTGGTAGTTAGGGGTCTGATTCATTGGGACGTATTGTGGATTCGGTCTATAAGAGTATTGGGCATTCGGTCTGTAAGGCTGTTGGTATTGGTTTGGTTTCCGAAATGGTTGGTTGGGTCTTTTAGGACCGTGAGAGGAGTTTAAATTAGCTACAATGAAAGAACATTTGTTGTAGATGATGTTTCGTACCTCATCTAGTGTGCTAGGGTCAAAAATCGTAATGTGGTTGCTTAATGTCGGGGGCAGGCATTTATAGATGTGGAAGATTATTTCCCTGTCGACTCGGGTTATTAATTGTTTCAGGGCGTCTGCTGTGAGTCCGTCTAGTTTTAGTCTAATATAAACTAAGTTTCGCAACTCCTGTACCTATTGACGAAGTCAATGGGAGACTCTCTAGCATGCATTTTGGTTTGTAGAATTTCATCTTTGAGGATCTCGTAAGATCTCGAGTCAGCAAAACTTTCTTTTAAAAACTTTAATAAATTTAATAAATGGTCCACGTTATGTGAAAGAAGTATGTTTCTAGCGGGCCCTAGCAGTCTACTCTTAACTTTTATAAAAAGGATATTGTGGTTGTAGTCTCTTTCAATTATATTTTCTGCGCAGACTGTGGCGAAGGCACCTTCGACAATCTCGCAGAAGAACGCTAGCTCGGAGGGGTTTCCGTCAAAGTAGGGGATGTGGTCATAGTCTTCTTTGGAGATTTTGTAATTTATTTGGGCCATTTCAGGGATAGTTTCTTTAGGGAGCACTAATTTGGAAGGTTTAATGATAGATGAGCTACTTACAACCTTAGTTCGCTGCTGTTGATTCGCCAGCTTGCCTTTCTTCTTGCTTCTGATGAGGGTTCTTGCAGAGATGCCGCGAATAAAACACTAATGTGCAAGCTTCAAGTGTTCCCGAGACAGTTGGTCGCGGTGTATTGTGAGATAAATGATCGCACTTTCTAACTTCAAGCCTTCGCGGTCCCTGTTCGCGGGCGCCAGTTATATTTCAAGAACCCTAAATTAGCTTTTTAAAAACAATTTATTTAATGTTAGTACAATAATAGTTAAATGACAATACACTAGATATCTATAGGAAATTAGATGTGAACTGTATGAAGGTGAGCGGAGAACTGCCGGTCTGCTGGTCGGTGGTTGTATTTATATGAAATCAGCCTCTGCTGACTCAGCCTTGGTACTTTTCCATAGATGTGTCATAACTCCGATAAAATCTTAGAGCTGTTTATTCCAGGTGATTGTGGTCCCTTTTATGTATACATAGAAAGTAAAGATAGCAATAATGAGGGAATTGCTAGAATGCACCCAATGAAACTTGGTCAATTGGTGTTGGCTTACTACCCAGCTATAAAGAATGATGTTATTGAAATGACTAAGGTTGGTAAAAACAGAATCAAGGTGTTGGTTAAAAATGGCAGCAGCGCTAATACCCTGATTGAATCGAAACATCTAAAGGGGTTAAACTTGGACGTGTATATCCCGCAGTTCTGGCCGAGGAAGTCAAAGGCATTCGCCCATTCCAAGGTAAGATGTTATACTGTAAGGGCTCTGGGAAACCCAGAGCCTGTATAGTCCAGAGCCTGTAATAATCAGATTGATGGTAACTTGCTGCCAGCACTTTGCTCAGGCGATTTTGTTACAGCAATCATCTCGGCACGGACCGAAGGTGGAATCAGGAGGCTGGTGGCCTGCTCCGCCTACTTTCCCGGTGAGGACCAGTCTTGCCCGCCGGACCTGATGGGAGAGATCGTCGACTTCTGTGAGGCGAAGAATCTCCCGCTCTTCGTGGGATGTGATGCCAACGCACACCACCCAGCTAATCTCTAATTTAGGTAAGGAACCCACCTTCGTTACGGTGGCCAGGAGAGAGGTGCTGGACTTGACCCTGACCACCCATAGACTGAGTGACGACATCAGGAACTGGCATATGTCTTCGGAACCATCTTGCTCCGACCACAGGCACATCAGGTTCACCATCGACACCCCCCCCGTTGCAGCAGATAACATTCCGGAACCCTCGGGAAACCGACTGGGAAGGATTTGTGGATTCCTTCAAGAATAGAGTGGCACAGGGAATCTCTGACGGGAGAGGGGTGGAGGGTCTTGAGCGGACGGTAGAGGAGGGGCAGGAGACGATAGCCACTGCCTTCCAAGAAAACTGTCCGGTAAGGTCAAGACCACATAGAGGAAAGAGGTCTGGTGGAACAATCACCTCGAGAAATTGAGGGCCGAGGTGAGGAAACTGTTCAAAAGCGCCAAAGTAACCCAGAACTGGACCGTCTATCGGAACGCCCTCACGCAGTACAATAAAGAAATTAGGAAGGCCAAAAGACGTTCGTGGAGGCAGTTTTGCGAGGAGATTGAGGACTCACCCTCGTGCGCCAGAATCCACAGAGCGTTGGCCAAAGACGGTACTGCGAAGGAAGTGGGGTTCCTCCGAAAGGGGGATGGAACCTTCACTGTCTCCGAAGAGGAAAGCTTAGAGCTCCTCGCGGAGACGCACTTTCCAGGCTCATCCCGACTTGCAGGCCCAGAGGTGGCGGGGATCCCTGGGGAAAGGCTCATTAGACCATCCCCAGAGGACTGGAAACTCGCCACTCTCATAACAAGGCCAAGCAAAGTCAGGTGGGCCATCAACAAATCCCTACCTTTCAAATCTCCTGGGACGGATGGGATTTACCCGGTCCTTCTACAAAAAGGACTAGATATTCTTTTACCATACCTGTGTAGAATCTTTAGGGCATGCATAGCCCGAAGATATACGCCGGTACCGTGGCGTGAGGTCAAGGTGCTCTCCTCCCCAAGGTGGGTAGAGTGTCTGACCTTACGCCAGGCTCGTATAGACCGATTAACCTAACCTCTTTCCTGAGCGAAGCTCTGGAAAGGTTGGTGGACAGATATATTAGGGATGAGGTCTTGTGTGTTAACCCCCTAAGGGCCCGCCAATACGCTTATCAACCAAGTAGGTCAGCTGAGGCCGCGCTGGATGATCTTAACAGGCTGCTATCAAAATCCTTGGAGGTAAGGAAATTGCGGTAGCCACCTTTTTGGACATTGAGGGCGCATTCAATAATGTCTCGCGCACCTCGGTCATCAACTCTCTCCATAAAAGAGGAGTACCAGCAGTGTTATGCGGCTGGATGGAGTCTGGCCTAAGCAATCGAATTAACATTT
This sequence comes from Triatoma infestans, assembly GCA_011037195.1. Lineage (NCBI taxonomy): Eukaryota > Metazoa > Arthropoda > Insecta > Hemiptera > Reduviidae > Triatoma > Triatoma infestans. The sequence goes on from JAAEAF010013975.1 coordinate 8,290, forward strand.
CGACAATAGGCCAAACCACCCTTAGGGTAAAAGTAGGGAGGGGGTGTCCACAGGAAGGGGTTTTGTCCCCTCTGATGTAAACTTTGGTCGTTGATGACCTCTTCCACCATCTATCTGCGGATGGCCTTGACTGTCTACGCTACGCAGATGATTTGGCGATCGTGGTAAGAGGCAAATACCCTACTACGATTGCAGAGCGGGTTCAAGCAGCTCTAAACCTGGTTAGGAACTGGTGTAGGGAAGAGGACCTGTCCATAAACCCCCACAAAGCCATAATAGTTCCTTTCACATTGCGCCACAAGTTGGAAGGCCTTAGGCCTCCATTACTCGGGCATAACCCGATTCCATTTGCGACGGAGGCGAAGTACCTTGGCGTTACTTTTGACCGAAGACTCACTTGGAATCAACACATTGACAAAATTTCTCACAGAGCCGATGCGTCATTTAATAGATGCAGACGGCTTTGTGGGAGAAACTGGGGCTTGCGCCCAAGTTTGTCACTATGGATCTACACCAGGATCATCAGACCCATGGTTACATATGGGTCGGTAGTTTGTTTGGTGGACCAAAACGTTGCAGAAGGGGGCAGTGGAAAGGCTCGGTGGGATCCAAAGGCGAGCATGCCTTGGTTCCACGGGAGTCATGAAGACCACCCCGACGGCGGCGTTGGAAGTCCTCCTCAATCTGCCACCAATACACATTCTCGTTCTAGGCGAAGCCAGAATGGGAATACATAGGCTCCTGCAGGGGCCGCCTCCCATCACCTCTAGGCATGATCGTAATAACCAGAGGTTGATTGAGGAAATCAAGGCGGACTATCTTCTGGGGATGCCAACGGATAGGATGGTTCCTAAGTATTTTTTCGAAAGGAACTTCCATATTGTCATACCGAGCAGAGGCGAATGGGGCTGCGACCCACCCCTGTTCGGTAACTCGATCTGGTATACAGATGGATCCAAAACTCCGACTGGGGTCGGAGCTGGGGTCTACGGGGGCAGGCCTAAAGTTAAAATTAAGGCCAGCCTAGGGAAGTACGCCACGGTCTTTCAGGCTGAAGTCGTGGCGTTACAACTCTGCGCTAGGGAGATTATAAGGCAAAGGATAGTGGGTAGAAGAGTGGCCATATACTCCGACAGTCAGGCAGCCCTGAAGGCACTTTCCTCACACCAAATAGTCTCAAGACTGGTGTGGGACTGCCTACTTGCCCTCACCGAGGTGGGTACTCGGAATAAACTGACACTCGCCTGGGTGCCGGGACATGCAGGGTTCCTGGGCAATGAGAGGGCGGATGTCCTAGCGAGGGAGGGCTCGCAGGATACCCTTATAGGCCCCGAAACTTCTATCAGGGGGTGGATAGAAGATCAGCGTCTGCGTTGGTGGGAGGGAACACCAGGACAGAGCTCTTCATTAAAAGACATTTGCCTAAATTTACCAAAGACCTACTGAGCCAAACCCGAAGGGATATAAGGTTAATTGTGGGTCTACTAACAGGGCATTGTAGGCTGAATAGACACATGCACCACCTACAACTTGCGGATAGTGCGGTATGCCGATTCTGCAAGGGTAGAGGAGGAGACCCCGGCGCACATCCTTTGTGAGTGCGCCGGCCTGGCGAGGATTAGGTTTCTTCAATTGGGGACGGGCAATACCGAAGCTGGAAGCTTCATGATGGAGCCGCTCTCAGCTTTGCTGGGATTGATTAGGAGGGCAAGGCTGGGGGCTGTTCTGTAACTTAAGGGGATCCACAATAGACCTCAATTTGTAGGTCGCAGTGGAATGAGGCTCACCCCACCCCTACCCCGCTTCTATTCTATTCTATTCTATCCCGCAGTTCTTGTTAAGGAGACAAGGGGTTATTCGAAATGTGGATCCTACAATCACTGAGACTGAAATAATGTCTAATTTACAACATACTGCTGGGCCTAATGTAAAATTAGTAAAGGCAAAGAGGTTTTTCAAAAAGTTTAACAATGAAAATGGAGAGGAAGTAGTAAAACCTACTTATACGATATTCGTAACGTTCAGGGGACAAACTCTACCTGGCCATATTACAATTCATTTTGTACGTTGTGCTGTAGAACCATACGTACAGAGAGTTGTACAATGTTTTAAATGCCTACGTTATGGCCATTTCAGTGCCCAGTGCAGGGTAAAGTTGAGGTGCGCACTGTGTGGGGAAGAGCATGAAAAAAAAGATTGCACTAATGAAAAGAAATGTGTTCATTGTGGGGATACTCATTCAGCAATGGATTATAAAGTATGCATCGAATATGAAAAACAAAAAGAAATTAAAAATATTATGTGCTTTGAGAACATATCATATGTCGAAGCGAAAGATCGCATTGGGGCTCGGACGTTCGCAGAGCCAACTCGCATACCTCAAGTAACTTCGTTAAAAGTATTGTAACGCCGCCAGTGGTGCCATCTAGGAGAGAAGACAGGTACCTAAGGTTCTCTTAGTGGCTGCAGGAAGCGCTGGCGGCGCTCTAGATTTCCCTGGAATATTTGAGAACGTTCTGGAAGGTTCGCTACCGGTATAAATAGAGGGACCACAGAGAGTTGAGAGAGTTCCCAGTTACAAACGAAGTTATTAGTTTGTGAAAAGTGTACAAAAGTGAACAAAGTGAACTTTTGTGGTTTAAACTGTGAAATAATTATTATTAAGCGTTGTATTTAATAATTTATTGTGTATAGCAATAAATTGGTGTTTTCTTTATTGAAGTTTAGAGTATTTTATCTATACGAACCCACTTAAAACTAGTTGGAGTAGCTAGTTTAGAAAGAAAAAACATTACAGTATTTCCACTTATAAGTGATACGCCCAGAGCTAACTACGCTCGCATAGGTGTGAAAAAGAAACTAGCGTAAAGAGATCTAGGCATAATTTCCCGCCAAATATATCTCAGTCTCAAATTAGAGAGCAATTGATTATGACGCCAACACCAAAAAACGTACCGGGAGGGATAATTCCCTTACCGTATATGCCAGAGGGAAGTACGAGGAGAATCTCAGAGAGTACAAAAGATCAAGTGTGCGAAATCGTTTTGTCAGTAATCAACAACATAAAATTTCAATTGAGCAAGGGCCATTTTAAAGAGCCTGAATTGTTAGATTTAATAAAAGAAAGAATAGAAGTACTGCTAATTTAGCTTAGAGTCTCTATCTAAATTAGAATAATGCGGGGGAAAAAAAAAAAACCAATGATGTATAATCCAAATCACTGCTATAATATGCAAACGCTCTATTCAGATGCCTTTCTGTGTGCTTATTTGGCATATATATTATAGGTTTGCAGGCCTATATCTAAATTGGCGACTCGCTTTTAATAATATTCACACTAATTCATATAACAGAAAATATACTCAGTTAAATATAAAGATGCATTCAAAACTTAAATTAAGTAATTTAAATAATAACTATCATAAAACTACCTTTACATTATTATGGCTGCAGTTTTATGTACTAACACTACGGTTATTATTTGATGCTGAACGGCCTCTAATTTGCTTATTCATCTTCATTGGAAATGATGGCCTCTGATAAAGAAAATTTCAAAATTCGTCAATGGAACGCGAGATCGGCGGTTTCTAACAAATCGAGTTTGGAGATGTGTCTGTTTAATGAAAACATAAACGTAGCTCTTATCAGTGAAACCTGGTTTAAACCTGTTAAAATAATAAAGTTCTCTGGATTTAATTTAATTAGAAAAGACAGAGCCGATGGGAAGGGGGGCACAGTGATTCTTATTAATGAAGGAATACCATATAAAGAAATCTATATGAAATAAAAGGATTAATGAGCGTTGGCATATTTATTCCTTATTTTAAGGATAATTCTAGTCTTTCTATTATCTCACTATATAATAATCCAAATAATAATATTCAATATAGTGAATGGGATAGATTTATAAAAAGCATCAAGCCACCGTTCATACTAGCTGGGGATTTTAATATATACAACACAGTTTGGGGTTCTAGCTATACTGAGAGAAAAAGTCGAGTATTTCTTGAAGTTATACAAGACAACAATCTTGTTTATCTAAATGACGGCTCACCGACAACTGTAAATAAAATAACACGAAGAAATAATTCTGCTCTAGAATTAACTTTCTGTTCTGCACAAATAGCTTCAGAATTTTCCTGAAATATCTTATGTGACGCAATGGGATCTCACCATCTGCCAATTATTATTAAATCAAATAGGAAATATGCACATTATGTAAAAATTAAACCACACAGCAAATGGAACATTAAAAAAGCTGATTGGTCCACATTCCAAACTACCTTATCTACTCATACAGCCATCTCAGACAACCCTACTTACAGCGAATTTATATCCATTCTAAATACAGCTAACAAAGTGGCAACCGGAGAACAAACAAATAAAGCACATTAATAGTAAATGTTGGTGGGATGATGAATGCACTGAAAATATCCTAAAACGTAAACAGGCCCTTATAAATTACAAACACTCCCCTACTTGGGATAATTTTATTCATTATAAAAAACAAGTAGCAGTAACAAAATTAATATTAAGAAAAAAGAGAGCTGGAAATCTTTCTGTTCTTCATTAAATAAAAGCTTTCCTATATCAGAAATCTGGAACAAAATTAGGTCACTAACTAATACGAATAATTACACCAATAACGGAGGGGGAATGGGTTTTTGACTTCCTATCAGTGCTGGCGCCTCCTTTCGTGCAAAACAGTCTAAATATAGAAATTAACGAAGAAAAACACTTCCTTTTAGAACCTTTCACTAGGAAAGAATTAAATTCGGTAATTAAAAAGTTCGAATACTGCTCCGGGTTGTGACCAAATACATTACAAAATGATAAATCATCTTCCTGATTCTTTTAAAACTATTTTATTGAATTTATTCAATGATATGTGGAAAACAGGCACTTTTCCAGAACAATGGAGAGAGTATGTAGTCTGCCCAGTTCTGAAACCTCACAAACCCAAGAATCATTGTAATTCATACCGCCCCATATCTCTAGCTTCATGTTTGTTAAAAACACTGGAAAGGCTAATTAAAGGTAGACTTGAATGGTGGCTAGAGCATCGCGATAAATTACCACATTCTCAGTTCGGATTTCGCCGGGGTAAATCAGTTTATAACAGTCATATGTATTTCTCCTCAGCCTATGACTCCGTCCAGATGCCCATATTAATAAACAAAATGAAATTGATAGGTCTACCAAATAAATTTACCAAAAATATTATCGATTTATTCTCATCTAGAAAAATATACATTAAAGTAAATGGCCATATGGTAGGTCCAAACGTTACACAGATTGGTCTTCTCCAGGGCTCAATTTTAAGCCCTACTCTTTACAATATTTACGTGTCGAATCTTGAAAGTGCGCTACCTCCCGGGGCAAAAATCTTACAATACGCAGACGACGTTTGTATTTACGTCGTCAAATGAGTGTATGGTGTTACTGCATAAAGTTGCTGAAAATCTGAGTGGATGGACACTTGAGAATGGTCTCACGATCTCAGAGCAGAAAACATTTATTGCCCTTTTACAAGGAAAAGGAGATTGGGCTTACCTAATTCAATTAAAATTGGCAAATGGAACTTTCCTTTCACTACGTCGGCTAAATTCCTCGGACTTACACTCGATAAAACCTTAAGTTGGAAACCCCACATAAATAAGATGGTGGAAAAACAGAGAAATATTATAATGTTTTGAGAGCAATCTCAAACAAAAGTTCATGTGCAGACACAGAGGTTTCCTTAATGTTTTACAGAGCCACCATCAGAGCAATCATGGACTTCGGTTGTTTTTTACTTTTTTCTATTCAAATGCTAAGAAAACTGCGATAAAACCAGCTCAAATTGTTCAGAACAAGTGCATTCGAACTTGCTTAGGGTTTTTAAAGAGCACTCCAATAGATATTATTTCAGTAGAAGCTGGCGAGCTTCCACTTTTGCTCAGGGCTGAACTTCTATCTGACCGTTTTGTTCTAAAACTGATGAACAGCAGCCCGGATTCCTACAATAAAGTGTGTCAAGTAAATACTAAGGTTCTGACTTATAGGTTTTAGAACAAAAAGAATCCTCCACAGCTTACAGATAGTCTCATAAGAGCATCTTGCTTCCGTGACATAGTCCATTCCAGTAATAAATTGCCAGTGTATTCTGTAAATTTCGAATCCTTGACCAGTAATGTAAATATCACTCAGAGTGAAAATTTATCTGCACTGCCTAAAGATAAAAGAAGTGCTTATTTTAACGCTTTTGTAAGTAGAAAATGGCCTCAAGGATACTGTATCTATCTATACAGATGGATCCAAACATGGAAATAACGTGGGTTGTGCTATGTTTGACCCCTCAGCTAACTTCTGCAAATTAATTCGGTTAAATAAGCACACTTCAGTATTTACCGCGGAACTCTTGCCCTTCGCCTGGCTCTCCAATATATACAGCTCCTACCTCTTAAAAATTACTTAATATTATCTGATAGCCTTAGCGGTCTAATTAAATTAAAAATTCTCTGCACTCACCTCCCCCAAATCATATTTTAACAGAAATCTTGGAGTTACTTAGTATTAAAAAAAATCTCATGTATTCTCATGTATATCTCTGTAAATTTCATATGGATTAAGGGGCATAGTGGGCTCACACATAACGAAACCGTCGATTTATTAGCCAAAGAGGCAGCGGTGTCAGGGGAATACCTGGAATACAAGTTACCTCCGTCTGACTTGAAGGGGATACTAAAGAGAAGAATAGTTGAAAAATGGCAAAAGCAATACGAAGCCTCTAACACGAAGGGTAATTTCTACAAAGAAAATGTGAAGAAAGTTGACACAGTTCCTTGGTTTAAGAAAATGGCGGCTCATAAACATATGGTAACCGCAATTAGCAGGCTGAGGTCTAACAACGTTGTGTGTGGCGCTTATTTGTTTAAAATAGGACAAAGAGACTCCTTATGCGCAACTTGCAAAGTTAAAGAGGACTTCCATCATATCGTAATGGTATGCCCATTATTTTCCATCCAAAGAAAAAAATTATTTGATGAATTGTTTAAATTTCTGCCCGCTCCTTTCCACTATAATCAAATAATATTTTCTCCGATATTCGCAGTTCTAAATCTACTCTAGAATTCATTAAAAACTACAAATGCGGCTAGGTTATAATGTTAAAGCTGGCAAAGACCTATAATGATACCTAATGTAATCACCTTCTGAATAAAAATCGTCATACTCTGAACACTCTCCCTCCCTTAAAATATATTATAGTATAATGACATGAGCGCTGGCTGTATGGCGAAACGCTAATGCCAAAAAGAAAAAAAAAGATCATTTGTGTCCTTACTCAAAAAATATTTTTCCGTTAAAAACTCAATTTCGAAAATTTGACACGATAGTAATACTTCCGGTTACCGGGGAATAAAAGAAAGTGGAATACTTGATTTCAAATGAATTCCGGAAGAGTTTATTAAGTGTAAGACTTCCTCAATAGAGCGAAGCAGTACAATTACGTCCCAGCTAATTGATGGGAATCAAGAAAGTTCAATATAACATCTTTTCTCTTAATATCTTAAGAAAATCTGTGAAAAAAGACTATGATAAGTTATAAGAGAATGTCGTGTGAGTGTTTCAGTACTCCAACCAAAGGAGGCGCCAGTAAAGGAGGTTTCAGTACTGGAAGCAAAGGTTTTGGTACTACTCCTAATTGGCAAAGGTTTCAAAGATGTGTACCACCAAGTACAAAGCCACAAGTTCAGCGCTGTGTAGCAGAACCGGACACAATTCTCCCCAAAGCACTTACAAATATTATTGGAACTGGAAACTACAGGAGGGATTTCTGTTAAATCAAGAAAGTTCGCAATGGTAGGGAGGAGGAAGACGAAGTGGTTGGGGAGTATTTGCGAAGTAAGTTCTTCTTAGTTGGAGGCGGTGAGGAGGAAATGATAATGGTTGTAAAGCCAGTTAAAGGTACTAGCTTCCTAACCCTTAATAGCACTTTGGTTTAGGTACCTTTAGCAGCTTACAGGAGGTTAAAGGAGAAAATAGATAGCAACTGGTTTTATGGCCTAGACAAGAGCAAGTACTGCTAGAGACAAGATGGTGGCCACAATTACGACATAATTACTAGCAGTATCTCGAGAGTGTACTTGTATAGCACACAAAACGTGAATAAAAACTTTAAATACCAATAACATTCTGCATTGTGATTCTACTTTAGTAAAAATAAATCAGAGGAAAAACTATTTTCTAAAAACATAGAAACAAAAATTAAATATTCCGAAAGGTTGCAAAAAAAAAAGTAAGTAGGTAACTGTTTTATTTCTACAATGTCTGAGCTAGAGGAAATGTACTAGAGGACTACCAACCTAACCTTGTAAGTAACAAAGAGTGACAGCTGACAACCCAAATAATGTTGGTAACTCTGCCTACATCTATTGTATTATTCAAAACGATATTAAGGACTTAAATATTTATTCTTCGCCACTTCGATAGAAAAATAAATTTGAAAAATAATTCTTTCATAAAAATTAAATAAATATTTCATTGAGAAACAAAATCTGATAAGAAAAAAATGCTGATCCTTCTAGGCCGTACTTTTTCTTATATCCCACTTTTACTTTGTGTGTAGGAATGTAAAGTAATGCCCTTTTCTTTCAGGCAGGCTTAACGTCCATCTATTACAAACCAGTTCTCGTGGACGAGTTGGGGGCAGAAGCACCTACTTTACTGGTAATAGTTTTCTAATGAATATATTTAGTATTATATGCAGGCCCTGCGATCTAGAGACTTCCCAGTTACTAGAACAGTGCTCATAAACCACACTACCACATGTGACGTCCTGGATATAAGACTTTGTTTGAGGCTTGTTCCCTTCATGTTTTAACACTTTCTTGAACACTTTAAAGACCTGTCGAAGATTTTTGAACTGCAAATGATAACACATATTGGGAAGGTTGTTCGCGGAACTGTCAGTCCATACGAGGGCTATATTCGTAGCCGTAGAAACACTCAATACACAGCATCTGCGACGCTGAGTGCGACAGATATAGAAAACCTTGAGTCGATAGCACTGTTTGTTTTTCGGGATAAAAGTTCACATATTATTAGTTGTAATCACGTAATAACGAATACAGCAAGTTATGCTGCTATTAAATCATACTCTCGCCTTCAATAAAAGTCCTTATCCAGCGTTTTGTAGAAACCTAACAATAATAATTTGTTTCGTTTTATTCGTTAGTTAGTTTTACTTGCAAAAACTCTGTAAACCAACACTCTTTAAACCATATTTTTTTACCAATGATTCTTAACTAGGGTTGCGAGTGATAATGATCGATTTCTTCGAACCTACATTATATAAGAGGCTCAGTCTGGTGGAGAACGATCCATAAAGTCTCACTTCTAGCTAAAGGATTTTCACCTTTTTCTCCGACGGTGGTACGTAAACGAAATAAAATAAGTAACGCTGTTACTTAAACTATTGCACTTTCTAAAGCCCGATTTACGATGCACAATTTACCGTCACAGTTGCGGAAGAATAATAAAAAAATCTGTCATGAAACATTCACACAAGTTTTCCTTTCTCTAATTAATACAATCAAGAAATTTCCTTTAAAATTCCTATGTTACATTGTTTAGTTGGGCTGGCTATAAAAGTGTTGGTGGGGATTTTATTTGTATACCTGAGCAGCTCTCTATGTCAAAAACAGAAAATATGGGCCCCCAATAATCCTATAAAATAATTTTTTTTAGAAAAATATTCCGAATAAAAGTGATACGTTTCTATCTATGCTATTGGAAAGAATCCCAAGTTTAAAGAAAATCGTTGCAACCGTTTTCGAGAAAATTACGAAAAACTCAAAACCGTATTCTATAAAACAGCACTTCCGATTAACTGATTTTTTTTGTAAGTTGGAATTCCATTAATGTTTCTAACGTGTATTAATATTATATAGGTGATAAAACCATATGTTATGCTGAAGTTGTATTTAGAGGAAAGCATGAAGCTCCTGTTGCCCTCCAAAAATAAGTTTCCCGGGAAAATGTTTCAAATAAAACTGATATGTATTTATGTAGTGTACGTACATAGTATACGAAAGTTTAAAGAAAATCGTTGGAGACGATTTCGAGAAAATCACGAAAAACTGGAAAAAAAATTCAGTCAAGTCACACTTCCAATCTTTAGTGCCTGTTTCCTGCGATTTTTCCTTTTTGATACATTCTGTAAACACACACACACACACACAAATACAGACAAACCCTTCGGTAAAAACATTATTTTCGTATTCATGAGGTCCCAGATAGTATTTCCGGTGAAACTTGCTTCATCTTACTAGGCCTAAGAGAAAGAAAAAAATTATTTCTACCGTTAAAAACGTCAATTAACAAGATTATTTTTCCGTAGCGTTGACGATCGACGTTGAGTTATGTATCGTAAATCAGGATTTAACCGGCATTTCAGTATAATTGACCGGCATTTATTAACTGTCCAATCTTAGTACCATCTTAGTATATTAAATTAAAGGTATGTGTTTATTTAGAAAAAAAAATACTAATTTTTTTTAACATTTCACATAAAAAGTTGTATTTTAAAATTTCAAAGCCTATAAACAATAAAAGAAATATTTTTTCTTTTACAGCAGAAAATCATGTAAGATGTATGTAAACTTATTATCTCTTATTTTAGAACAAACTGGGAGGAGGGAATTAAAGAATTTCTTTTTTAAAAAAAGGTGGGGGTAGTAAGGAGGAATGTGAAGAAACAATAAATACTTGTAAACCCATTGACCTACTAATACTCAACTGTTTAGGGGCTAAAAAGTACAACAAAACTATAAAGATCAACTTAAACACAGACTATCCTCTACAGACTGTTGTTTATTACTATAGTAACGGATGACGTAATTAAACTAAAGTGCTTCTGCATTCAATAATTTAAACAGTACCAGACATTCTCCCACTCTTCCAATCTCATCCCTTGCATTCACTATCTAGATCTCAATCTGTATCTCTGAACACAGCAATGCAATTAATTCACATCAATTTTATATGTGTATTCATCTGCTTTGTTCAAAGTACTAAAATATCCTAATATGAATCATTTGTAGAGCTAAAACTTGATAAATCGTGATATTACTGTTCCAATCTAGATCTGTATTTTGATAAAATTTACGCATTCCTTTCTGTACATCACCAACTTGGGACTTGCTAACTTTTTTTTCTTTACTTTCTCTTATTACTGACAAGCAGAGGTACTGAAAAGAGAGGAAGTCAAATTTTCGATTGAATTTTCCCCTAGAATTCGTGTTCTGAGGATACCTGAGTAAGATCGATCTGTTGTGAACGTCTCAAAGTGATAAGCATAATAAAGTCCCACTAGGGGTTGATGGATTTTGACCCATACCATACTGTCGTACGACAGTAACTTTCTAGAATCTCTTCGTCTTTCGAGATATTTAGTACATACGCACAACACACACCCAATAGAACTATTTTTTTTTTTTTTTGGAAGAAAGATGCTAAACAATTGTTTCAAAAAAACCATTTCAGTAAAACTATAACTTTGTTATTGGACTTTTTGTCATTTAATTTCAACAATCATACTTCTCAGTAAAGCTGCACTTCCGCTTGATGGCTTTTGACCAGCAGTCTTATTATTATTATTCGTCTGTGGGGAGGGACCAGACCCTACGCTATCCAAAGCCCCATTGGGCCCATATAGCTCCACCATAGAAAAACAACAACAAACCGAGTCTAAAATAAAAATGCAGGCCTGGGTCTAACCCCATGCCGAACAAGTCGAACCATTTAGAATTTAGCGTCTTCAACGCAGCTTGACTGTCCAAGAAGATACAAACATCTTTATGTTACGTACCCGCTCAACCAAAATGCAACAAAGAATAGCATAAACCTCAGTCTGGAAAATAGTGATCTATTCACCAAGAGATATTGCCAAGTGATCTCCTATCTAAAATAAACCGCAGCTTCAGAGCTGCTATTCGTTCTAAAACCGTCCGTGTAACATGGAGGTAATTACCCACCAATCTTAATTAATCTGATCAATAGCCTTAATATCCAGATGCGTTGAGAGTATCTGAACGGTATATCGACTTTGCGATTTTCGTAATTTTTGTTTCCGCCGATTTTTGGTATAAACAAGGAGCTTAAAACAAATATATCCGGTGAAATCTCGAATTTTGTAAATTGGATTTGAATCACAATACTCACTACTTACAACAGTAAAAGATAGTCAAAAATTCATTGGCTAGCTAGCGAGCGTTATAAATGCTAGCGAGTATTATAAATGCTAAATAAACCGTTGCGTAACTCTGCATGGCGGTAAGTCGAGAGCAGCAGCAAGCAAGTAGCAATGGTAGTACTAATTTGGGGGTAATAAATTAGATGGCGCCAAACAGTTGTTTCCCGCCTGGTTACTGAATAACACCCGCATAAAGGGCAGAGCAGAGGAGAGAAAGATATATAAATTGCGATATATATATATATATATATATATATATATACATATACACTCACACTACACTAGAGATAGAGTTAAGAATTATTGTCTACAAGAGGGCGAACTAGTAAACGAGAATGAAGTATGGCGAGTCAAACAGCACAAACACACACGCACAACACACACACACACACACACACAGATACACAAGGCGAGAGAAAGAGCGGGTGAAGAGTTTTCCGGGTAAAAATTGCGCAAGCCTTCTAGCGAATAGTGTTTATTGCAACCATAATAGTGCCTAGTATATAGTATAGTGATAGTGTTTACTGCTAATAATATTTGAAATATATAAAACTATGAATTTCCCCCCGCCACTTTCATTGCCCCTATTTAAATTCATTGCATTATTAACAGTATAAGAAAGTATTGCAACTATGTCGGACTTTTTTCTTGCAAATTGAATGCAAAATTAACAGTATGACTCAAAACTGAAATAAATAAAAAAAAAAATCACGAAATGCTCAAATTCTGCTATGGCTAATAGTTAATAGTAAAACTACAGCTATAGTTTAAGGCAAATGCGGCCTTAAACAATCCTTAAAATAAAATCCCACTCTATTTCTGCTTTACATGATTTTTTTTTGCACTTTATATACAATCAAACTCAAAAAATAGGCATTTTGACTTTTTTTGCAAATATTACATCTGACATCGTTCTACATAATAAATAAGACACACAAAACACTCATTTATGCTAGCGTAAATATATAGAAGTGGTTGGAGGTGGGGTAGTACCAACCTAAGCAGGTAGGGAAGTGGAGAGCGCGCCAATAACATTGAACCAACCCCATATATTTCAAGTTTAACGCCACAAATTCCCATAATTATCTTAGTGTATTTTTTGGGTGATGGGAGGAATGTTTTAAATAAAAGTGATAGTTTAACTGTGCCGGGATTCTTCAAGTTTAAAGAAAATGTTGTAGCTATTGTTTGAGATAATTCCCAAACTCAAAAAGCTATTCAGTAAAGGTGCACTTCCGGTTAGCTGATTGTCTTTAAATTTGGAATTTTAGCAATGTTTCTGATGTATATTAAATATTATATAGGTGCTTTAGATAGCCATTACATTGAATTTATGTAGTATGTACTTTAGAGAAAAGCTTTACATTAATTTTGCCCAGAAATCCACAAAAACATCAATTTTTTCGGGAAAATGTTCCAAATAAAAGGGACAGGATTTATATATAATACATGGAGATTATTGGAGCCATTACATGAATTGTTGGAGCCATTTTCGAGAAAATCCCGAAAAAATGAAAAAAAAATGTCACCACCAGGAATTTCGCTTTAAATTCCTTAACCAGAATTATACCATTATACTGAATAGAGTTTTCAGTTTTTTCTGCAACTTTCAAGCAAAAGTCTCAAACGATTTTCTTTGAACTTCATTACACCACTACACATGTGACATAGTTCATAGTAACTATAGTTTGACAAAAATTCTACCAAAAATATTGATTTTAAAAGAATCTGATCTATGTCACAATCAGATAAACAAGTATAATGCTGACAATCTAGTAGGCATGGCCCAGCTTACCTTTAGTAAACATTCCAAGCTTAAAGTAAATTTGTTAATTAATAACTCTGTAGCTAAGTAATAACTGCTCCTGGTGGTAAGAGGAAATATTACACAACCGTGTCCATTTTTCGAAATTGAGTATTCACCGCAAATACATGTTTTGAGGTTCTTTGAGAGCGATAGAAGGTTTCCAGTTAATGTCTATGATGGATTTATATTTATTTGTATGTGAATGTGTGTGTTTGTGTCTGTGAACAAAGCGCAAACTTGATATTCCGTTTAGGTGCTAATACCGCACCAGATACGAAGGTCTTGGCCAAAATCCATCAAACGAAAGAGCTACTTCGCTGAATTTATTTTTTTTCTCACTTTTTTGCGAATTTCTCCAAGAGGCTCCAACGATTTCCTTTAAAACGAAATGGTAGGAAAGTACCACTTCACTCGAATTTATGGTTTTATAACCTATGTAATATTAAGATAACATTAGAAGCATTGCTAGAATTCCAAGTCTGATGAAAATCGGTTAAGCGGAAATGATAGTTTCCAGAATTGGTTTTTGGGTTTTTTGTAATTTTCTTCGAAAATGGCTCCAACAAATTTCCTTAAACTTATAATATCAATTAAACAATAATGAGCTTAAACTTTTATTTAAAACATGTCTACGCGAAAATTGATTTACGGGGGTTTCAGAGGGATAGGTGGGGTTATGATTTCCTCTAACGTGTTATTTTAGTTTATTACACAATTCTACTAAAATCTCGAAGTGCGTTTTTACTAAAAAGTATTTTTCAGTTTTTTACTATTTTCTCAAAAACGGCTACAACAATTTCCTTTAAACAATGTATATTAACAACAAATATAAAGAGATACAACTTTTATTCGCAACATTTCACCGGGAAAAGTCATGCTTTTAGGGGGGGTGGGAGTTATGTTTTCCTCTATAAAGTGCTCTTAGTTAAATTATACGTCTAAACTAATATTAATTAGAAAGAAATAAATTGCCAAAATTCCGAGTTTAATGAAAGTCGATAAACCGGAAGTGGGTTTTTATTGAACAGTTTTTCAGTTTTCTGCGATTTTCTCCTATTGAAGGATTTCATTAAATCTGATATACTAACTATGAACATAGAGAGCTATCACTTTTGTTTTGAAACTTTTTATTTCGAGAAATTCAATTAAGTAGTTGGTACGAGGAGGAGGAAGGGGAAGGGTATGCTTTCCTCCAAAAAGTCATTACATTAAATTCAGATTCTCTCATCGATACAAAATTGATGATAACAAATATTTTTTAAAAACTGTAAATTTGAAGAAAATTTCTGCCAATTACGTAACTATCTAGACTGTACATTTCTGTGTAACTATCTAGACTGTACATTTCTGTCGGATGTTTCTTTAAAAAAAAATAAAAAATAAAAAAATTGTCTTTTCATATTATTTGTGATTTCGTATAAACATCGTATACCTAATACCCCACTGTTATACCGAATAAATAATAAATACCCTCCCCCAAACCAAGAGATTGAACGTAATGAAGTGACAACTTCACAATGTGTAAGAGAGACAAAAAATTAACAATCGTACAGAAGTAAATACAATTTACGCTATTACAATAAATGTACTTACATAATGTAAACAAAATCAATCAAGAATGTGGTTGTAGGGGGGGGGGATTGATGAGACGTGCAAACTATTATTGAAAAAATTTGGAAGGAAGTTGAGCTGGACGAATGGAAATTAGATCACTTTCTTGTACCGTATTCATTCACAATCTTGCAATAAATATCAAATATTACCTTTCTACGATTGTTTCTACACAAACAAACAAAAAATCTGGTGTGAAACACTCACCCGAGTTTTCTCTTACTACAGTTTACAGAATTCTCAGTGACATAACTTTCTTCAAGCCTATATTTTATTTTACCAAATGTTTGCTTGGCTTCAATTTTATATTCGCTGGATTATTTCCAGTCGGTATTCTTGCTAGCGGATCCCAATTAAGATCCCCACCCAAACTGAATATCAAGTTTGGACTTTGTGCTATTTTTCGTTTGTGAGCTATACAATACACACACACGGACACACACGAACCATTTTCTAAAAACTAGTTTTTGTAATTTCTCAAAACGAACCTTAAAACGTGTCTTTCCGGTGAAGACTCGAAAATTAGACACGAAAACAATATTTCCCTCTTACAAGGAGGAGGAGTAAGAGAAAGTAAAAATTAAAATCTCAATCAGACCTAAAATTAACAACTTTATATCCTAATAAAAAAAGCATCATAAGCACAACATCAGAGAGATGTAACCAGTTAGAGCATATAGATAAAAAAATACAAACAATATTATATAAAACTGCAAAGATGGAACGTTTGTAAAGGATTGTACAAATATTTATTTAAGGCTGTGCAAACAATAAAATATGTACAGCCTCCCATCACCGTCCTCTCTCACAGTAATCATAACTCAGAAACAAATGGACATGTAACTAATTTAAATAATATTTCCCACGTCCGAGAAGGAAATTCAAACAATTATCTTTTTATCAACAATAAAAATACGCGAGATAAATAAAGATAATTTTTCAAAATATTGTTGTCCAAGAATCTGTTAAAAAAAGAAAATGTAAACTATGGGAAAAGTTTAAGGATTTAGTTTTTTCATTATCACTAGTAGCATTACGTATTTCCAATTTTTACTTTCTTTGATTGCTTTCTTTTTACTTTCTTTGTGAAAATATTGTGATCTTTGGCGATTTTCCACGAAAACTGCTCCAAAGATTTTTCCTCAAAGTTTGTATATTATACACGTACATGAATAAGTGCCTACCAATTTAAGAAAATGGATTCTGAGGGGGGTTCTGGGAAGGTAGCACATTTCAACTTCTAAAATACCATTTTAGTACCATGTATGTGCTTCCACCATTTGTATAATATTAATATAAGTTATTAGTAACTGGTATTTCAACCATCGTAGCATGCTTATTTTTATCTTATTCCTGACCGGTTTCGGATTCTCATCCATCGTCAGTGTAAATTTATCTGATAACCACCCGCGCGCATACAATCAACAAGCCAACAAGTACAGTGTTTAACGGAAATGTTAAGTTGAAGTCAGCTCTCTACACGAATGTGATAGCTTTACTCGGCTGAAAATCCGACACCGGTCAAGAACAACAAAAATATGCATGCTACGCCCGATAAAATACCAGACGTTGTCCAGCATAGCGGATCCATCCATATATTCAATATACGTTATTAGTATTGCTAGAATTTCAAATTTGACGAACACTGGTTAACCAGAAGAGCAACTTTACAGATTTTATTATCATTTTCTCTCGAAAAAAGTATAAAGAACTTTTTTATTATTTTTTTTTATTTGAAACATTGCTGTGGTGAATTGATTTCAAAAAAATTCGTGGAATTTTTGACGTTAAATTTCAAATATTATTTAGATTTGTTCAACAACATTAATGACGCTCTCTTTTGAACTACAAAATTAATTCAAGCACTTCTCCCCCCCCATCTTTATATTTATGTTCAGGCAATTGCGTCTTATTACTATCATTATCATCCACGTGACGTCATACAAAGAAAACGCCAATCAGTGGTATTCAAATTTTCTTCCTAAGAAATCGTTAATTCTTTTATATCAATCCAAGTTCTATTTAAAGGTCAATAGATCTTTGGAAGATGGAAGTCGACTCAAACCTGTAAGATTATAATTGGAAGGAATGGAAGATGTTTAGCAAATAACAAAAGTGTTATACCACAATTCTAAAAATATTGTGTAATCCTATTTAACCTTAAGGAAAAGTTAAGTTACACTTAAGTTAAGATATTGTATAGAAGACCTTGAAACTTTAAACAAAAAAAGAAGAAAAAGTTAAAATGGAACAATGGAGGATAATAAATTTTGTTTCCAAGAGTGTTAACCAATTTTTGTGATACAAATAAGTACAGAAAGTGAGAAAAATATTAACAGTGCTAACTCACTGAAAGTGAGTGAATAACACTTGAACAATAATGTACTGTTGTAGTAGGTAGAGTGAGTATTGTTTTCAAATCCAAACTTATAACTCACAACAAAAGAATAGCAAAGAATTCACAGGAGAGAAAGAAAACATGTCCACATGAAACTTTCTACTCAAAGTTTTCTTTCACAATTATTATCAACTTTAACCCCCCCAAAAAAAAATTAAATTAAATAAATAAAAAAAAAAATGAAATAAAAGTCGACAAACTAAAAAACAACTATATCATCAACAACGATGAACAAACTTTTTTTTTTTTTTATTTACTTGGGGCGGGGCAACAAAATGAATTTAATACATAGTCATTTGCGGTCCCAATTATATTTAGGTACACACACAAAAATCCCAGCAAATTGTTGTGTTCGAAAATTGAATACGAATCGTGTAAGGACCTGCTGCAAGTAATAAATTATGAAATGTTATATCAATCTTTTTATCATTGATTTCAGTGGCTCATTCTTCCAAATTGGAAGATCCTGTCTTCCCAAATAACATACCTACATCGGTCCGATTTAAAGCATTTAATTTTTATTTACTCCTAACTACTGCTAGAGTAAGTATTGGGGTCGTGTTCAAATTTCTGATATCGAGTTTTCACCGGAAATTCATATTCTAAGGAACCGTGGGTCCAAAAAATGGTTTCCAGAAAAATGGTCTGAATGTGGGGGTGATGTTCGCGTAGATGTATGTGTGTGAACAGTATAGCTTAACAAAGAAAAATCACAGCAACTTCATACTTGACATTCTGTATGGATTACACCATAGGATCCGACAGGAACTTACCTGTCAACCGAAAGTACCATTTTACTGTATACATTTTTCATTTTTTGAAATTTTCTCCAAAAACGGCTTCAACGATTTTCTTTAAACTTGTTATATTAAGAGCTACAACTATTATTTGAAACATTTCTTTAGGAAAATTCATTCATTACGGACTTTTTTGGGAGAAACGTGTTATTTTCCTTCTATAGTGCTATTTCAATTAATTATTTAATTGTACCATCTAAATAATATTAAATAGAATTAGATATGTTACTACAATTCTGAATTTGATGAAAATCACTTGACTAGAAATGGTTTTCACTGAACAAAAACACTGACAGATTTCAATAAATTTGTTTTACTAATGTAATGTCATATCACTATGATAACAAGAAGAAAGGATATAATTTATAACTAGCGGCTCCAGCCAGCCGCTATCTTCAGGTCAAGAGCCGCGCCAAACAAAAGCCTTTTAAAACGAGGGTCAATACACAGGGTCAAAGAGAAGCACCGCTAAAACCCTTACAAACAGGGGTCATTATGCGGCCAGTGTACAGAAGCCACCTGGCCGATATTCCTTTCATACAAGGGCCAACAAACACTCAAGGCCACCTGGCTACCATCTATTAAGTACCATCTAAGAGTCTTTGATAATCACCGACGGGCGACCATCTGTCGCTAATCTGGCCACTGACCTAAATCACACTGGTCACCGACCTGACCAAGGTCGGCACACTGCGAGAGATGTCTTAGTGTGACTATTACACATCTGTCAATGTGTGAGTAATACCAATATAAACTTCGCCCCACTAGAGGAGGGGATCATTATAGTATCAGTTACGATCAGTACATGATCAGTTCTACATCAGTTACGAGCAGTACATCATCAGAGATACAACCAGTATCACATCAGTTATACATCAGTTTCGCGAGCGCGTCCCTATACAAGGTTTAAACATATAATTATTATCATTTAATCAATCATTTATAGTTGTGCATCTTAGTTATATCTATTTAAATCACTTTAAATTGTTTGTAGTTTTATCTCTTTAAATCACCTTAAATTATTTATCTATTTCGATCATTTTATATTAATAAATTGTAGTTACCTATTTCAAACATTTAAATTATTGTTAAAATATAGTCTATTTTTATAAATTCAGTGGTTCGTATTTCAAGTAATAACTCTCTAAGATCTCTAAACTAACTTCCGCCTATTCTTCACATCAATCCCTCTTCAAGACATCTAATTCCATTACATCTGGGATCCGATAACTGATTCCAATACACTAACCATACATACAGATACCTAACACTTTTGTTCGAATTAGTTTTCCGAATAAATATATTTAAGGGAAGTTTCGGAGGAGAAATAAGGTTATCCTTTCCTTAATAAAGAAGTTATTTTTTATAAAATTTAGATTTTCCCACTCACATAACTTTGAAGGCCACTAAACATCGAGTAACAATTATATGTTTGAAAGGAATTAAACAATTATAACTCTCTAAATTTCAGTAAGAGAAAAAGTCGTGTGAATGTATCACACCAGATTTTTTTTTTCAATTTGATAAATAATAAAATTGTGCAGGAAAAATTATTTGTGAATGGAAATTCAAAGAATAAATTGAATTTTAGCATTATGATTTGAAGTAGGCTTTAAGTTTAGCAATAGAAAAAATGTCACATTTGTTAAATTAATGTAAGATGTTTGTAACAAAATAATCTCACACGATTTTCTCTTACTGCGAAATGGCAAATTTTCTTCTAATTAATGGTTCTTCTAATGCTTAAAATCGTTGGTATTTTTATGGAAAAAACCACAAAAAGTGAAAAATCACCTAAAGTCACACTTCCGCCCAACCGATTTTCATCAAACTGGGAAACTTGGCAACTTATATAATTATAATTAATGTTATTTAGTTGAAAAAACTGTATAGCTCATTGTTGAATTAAAATAGCACTTCAGAAGAAACCATAACCCCAACCTTCCCCCAAAAGTGCCCTTATATGATTTTTCCCGGAGAAATGTTTCAAATAATAGTTGGAGCTCTTTGTATGTGTAGTTGATATATGAAGTTTAAAGAAAATCGTTGCAGCCGTTTTAGAAAAAATAGCAGAAAACTGAAAATTACTTTAGTAAAGCGCACTTCCGGTCAGATTTTCTCGAGATTTCAACAACAGATTTAATTCTAATTAATATTATTTAGATGATAGAATTGTGTAATAAATTGAAAAAGCACTTTAGAGGGAACCATAACCCTACCCCTCCGACAAAAAATTGGAAAAAAAATACAGCAAAGTGGCCTTTCGGTTGATTGATTTTGCCCAACTTTTTTGTGTCTCACCCGGTGGTAGTACATAAACGGCTTCAAGTTTAACCTTACAACTAATACCAAGTTTGAACTTCTCGCAACTTTTCGTTTTTGAGGTATTCTTTTCACACACACACACACATACACACACACACACACACACAACCTTTTCTAAAAACCACTTTTTTGGACTCAGAGGACCTCAAAAACTGTATTTCCGGTATAAATTCAATTTCGAAAATCTGGCATGATTGCAACACTTTTAAAAGGAATTAGGGAAAGTGGGAATATGGACGTGGTTAGCTTTTGGAAAGCGATATATAAATATAGCACAACATTTAATAACCACTGCCTTTTTACTTCAATCTCAAGAAAGCACGTATATATTTAACGATGTGAAATATAATCCGTAAAACAAATGAAAGCAATAATATCAGAAGAACTTTATCGATAAATCTTGGAGCAAACTGAGAAGTGAACTACGTCACTATGGAGGAAGATCATTATTGTTTTAAAAAGAGACTCCGGTAGAAGAAGACTGCCCCACCCCATCCAAGATTATAACAATGAACGTGGTGATGAAGTACGATGTAGACACAGAAGACGAGAGATCACTTTTTGACTAAAGAAGGCAATCTGGGTCGTATTATTTATTCCTGCTCTCTGTATTTAGAGGATTTTTTTTTTTTTTAAGTTCCAATTACAAATATTCCCCGCCTAAAATTAGTAAAAATTATAAATTTGCCACGTATAATTCCGTAAACTGCGTAAGAGAAAGTCGTGTCAGTGTTTCACAGCAGTTTTTTTTTTTATCTTTATTTTCTTCTTTATTTAGGGGACCACCAAACTTGTAGGAAATACGTAAAAACTCAATTTCGAAAATTCGACCCGATGGGGACTTTCTCATCCGGCAGTAAGAGAAAGTAAAAAGGGTCAAAGAAAAAATCTATATTCAAAAACAAATTCTGAATCATAACTGTTCAAGTGAAATTAGATGATAAACGAAAAGTAATAATAATTAATATATTAATATAATTATTATATTAATAAATAATGTAAAATTATAAAATGGAAATGTGAAATGGAAAGATGGAGATAAGGAATCATGAGGAAAAAGCAGAAAGGAAATATTGGATGTGAGTATTGAGGGTAGATAGTGGGTACTGTGAGGCTGCTGGTGTGGTACCAGCAGCAAACTGTACAAACCATGATGATAAGGAACTGGAGCCTCGGTGTACATATGTATGTACAGTATTGGAAGATTTTGCTATGTTCCAACAGACCGGAAATGATAAGAACACAACCAAGGCTTTGTGTGTGTGTGTGTGTGTGTGTGTGTGTGTGTGTGTGTGTGTATGAGAAAGAGAAAGAGAGGACATATCATGATAACACTACAGAGCTCTCGTTTTCAAACCACATGTCACCTACAAGTATATAGAATACACATAACTCAAGGTGCGGGTTACGTCAATCTTGGGTTACAGATAAAGATCTTAACTGTGTATAGATATGTAGAAGTGTGGCTGCAGTGACAAGTCCATCGTGGCTCCCATATTATTTGTATATATACAAAGAATGTAGTCGTCTCTAAAGTTGTAGAAGATGTAATATTAGGAATTGTACAGTAGTGAGCTAGAGTTTGCCTATGGGTACGCTAAACCCAAATAGTTATAACATCGCAAGCTCTAGATTTACCGTAACATCTGGGAATGTCAGGATAAGTATTGTACTTATTGCTAGACTAGGCTATACCGCAATAACGGCAGCTGAGGAAGTGAAGAGAGCAGGACACTGGAAAAACCTCCCAAGACTGAATCCAGGCTAAGACTTGCATGGGCGGTTATAATAAGAAAGGATCTGAAGCATGCATCAAGAAGAGCACTGGAAAACCCTCTCAGGAATGAAGCCAGGCTAAGACTTGTATGAGCGGTCATAAACAGAAAAGATCTGAAGCGTGCATTAGTCTGTGTGAAAACAGGCTCCTATGCTGACAGGTTTCCTCGGGGCATTGTACGCTCAGAGGGGCACCTGAAGAAAGTGGATCTTAGGACACGATAGCGTTTGCAGATTCTGTGGGGAGATGGAGAAGACTCCAATATACACCTCCTATCGTACCGCAATACTATCATCTCGAGCAGATTTGGATGCCTGGGTAGTCTCAGGCGTTGGAGGAAGGTATACCCTCTCTAGAGCCTTCCCAGAACCTGCGATTTCTAAGAGATCTGAATGTGGAAGTGGTGCTCTAGATGGGAGTGGTCTCACCCTTGGTACCATTGGGGTTGCACAATAGACCTCCTTTGATCGCAGTTCACGATACTTCCCTCACAAAAAATCAATATTACTGAAGAACAGGCCCTCAGTAAAATAACGTTTGATACCTCAGTAGAATAACTTTTTAAACCATCAACCATGTTAGTTTACTCAAGAACTGTAACGGAAGCTATATCGAATAGAAATGAAAAGCAACTTTATTAAAAAATTGCAGTATGAGAAACAGAAACTCACGTGTTGATTTTTAAAACAGTTGTGGCAGAGGGAGAGAGAGAGAGAGTATATATTCTTTCTTTACCGGAGAATAAAGTACTTTTAAAATGCCTCCTTAGTTCTTAAAATCATTAGCTAGCGCTTGTGAGAATCTAAAACTCAAGTGAGTAAGGGTGCCACGGTGTGTCAAATAACTACTCACTTTTCAAGTGTTAATTACCTTCTCTTACTGTTGTTAGTAAGAGGAAGTATTGTAATCGGGTCAAATTTTCGATATCGAGTTTTCAGCGGAAATATCCGCTTTGAGGTCCCCTGAGTAAAAAAAAGTCGTTTTTAGCAAATGGTGTGTGTGTGTGCGCGCGTGTGTGTGATGTATGCATGTACGTACGTATGTATGTATGTAATGTGAACACCACAGCTGAAAAACGAAAAATCGCAGAAAGATTGGGTATCACAAAGGAATATGACAGGGCGCTACTTGCCAAAATTTAGTCAAATGGAAGTTACACTTTATGCGCAGAAGAATAGATTATTTAAATATTTATTTCATTAATGAATTTCGGCCGTCTAGTAAAAAATATATTAATTAGAAAATAGTTGAAACAGTAGTACGATTATTTCTTCTTTTAAATTCCCTTTTTATTTCTCACTTGTCGTACCATTGCCCAAAACCGTTAAAACCGTTAGAAGTACTATAAGCTAACTTGCTATTTACATCTAACATTCCTTGAGTCATTCATTGATAAAACAATTGAAATTTGCAAATTTAAACCATTCCATGTTATAAAAACGCACTTCATTGCATTCTAGATTCACTTTTATTACACACATAATTTTATTTAATATATTAATTGCTTCTGTTGAATTTGTTTAGTGCATGAACACAGTGATTAGATTATTGTAATGAATGTAGCGCACTCCGCAAAGTATGAAAAAGTTGTATGTGCTTGGTTACGCTGGGCTGCAAAGCATAAGAGATATTTTTCGTGTTAGCCTTCTTCCTTTTGTGGTCATCGACCGCTTTAAGGCGTTCGCTCAGCATCGAAAAGTTTTCTCAAAACAGTGCAATAACGCAGACTTGCACAGAGCAAGTCCCGGATAAACACTATTGAAAGAGTATCTATTATAAAGACGGAAATCTGCGCAAGAGCTAATTCAATTCAATTTTTCAAATGAATTCAATTTGAAAATTCAAGAGCAAATTTTCAAAGTAGACTCCTGTACTCTTTCTCTAATTATTATTTCATTGTATTTCAAACCTAGTATGGATATTTCAGTTGTATTAGAGATGTTGCAGTTGAGTTTAAATGATCTTTTTGTTAAGTACCTGTGTTTTTATCATAGGCGGCGACTTTAATTTAAGGCTAGGTTCTCTCACTGACTTCGATAATCTTAGTGGTAGTTATGTCAGTTCTGAACACTCTTCTAACGATATAGTAGTTGATTGTAAGGGAAAATTACTAGCAGAGTTTAGTCTACCAATATATCAAAAATTTACTCAGGATCAGACTGTTTATCTTTAATGAGTAAATTATGAATAATAAATTTCAGTTAATAGGAAGATAATATGAATTATTTCAAAGTCGATTATACGCCAATTTAATTCTTTAGAAAGTTGATTAATTTATGTTTTATCTTAGTTTCTTAACTTCTTTATCTAATTTACTTTGATTTAGTGCTTATTTTGATTTAGATCTATGTTAATGGAAGAGTGCTCTATTATTATTTGATGCATTTATTTTAACTATACAAAAACTCTGTGTAATTTTAGTTTCTGATAATTACCATTACTATTTTCATAAAGGTTAGCTATCAATTAAATTCAGTTATATTGTAATAACTCTTCAGTTTTTATTGTAAATGTAATTTAAGAATGACAAAAATTAATTTTTCCTCCATAGGTATTTTATAAATTATCAAATGATGCTAAACAATTGTTTTTGTTGAAAGCATGCAAATAAGCAAGTTATTTCTAATATACCGATTACTTTTTTATATAAATTAATGTGAGCTATAAAGAAAAAATTCAGCATTTTCATACCACTGTTAAAGGAGAAAACAAAAGAGAATTAGGCAGAAATGATCCAATGAGTGTCCGCCATTTTGTATTTGGCCGTTTATACTGGTGGGACACACACAAAATTGATGTTAATCAGTATAATCACCCATAAAAATTTCTCAAAGGAATTCCTAGTATTTAGTTGAAAAAACTTTTGTTTGACCTGGAATTTGTAGCCATTCATTATATTGTCTTTCATTTTTTTAATGTATGTGACTCAGTCCACATATTGAACGATTAGTTCGAAAAACTGCAGACTATGTACCTATGTAAATTGGAGTAAGAGAAAGTCTTCTGAGTGTTTCACATCAGATTTTATATATATATATATGCATATATACTTCATTTTTTTTTTAATGCTTTATATACAGATATGAAATTTCACTTTCCTCTTCAATTGAATTAAAACGCGTTAGGAATGAGGAAGCAATAAGAAGGCGAGAAAAGAATTATGTATATTAAAAAACCCCCAAGGAATTTTTCTCTTTTCTCCTCCACACTCCATGATCCAACTACGCGTATTGACACGCGTCGTGTATATATATAGTATTGTTTTTAACCATCCCTTCTCAACACGCACTGACAAAAACATATACTCTATTAGATATTTAAAATAAAGAAAAACATTAAGTAATTAATATATAACGGCTGAGCGTGTTTCAATAAAATTAATATTAAACGAATAATTAAAAATTTATTGTAAAAACTAAGCACCCGCTTTCCTTTTTACTGCAATTCATACAGTGCTGAATAAAAAGGTTCCTTAAAAATTGGAGTTGGCTTGTTTCCCACCAAATGATGATACTGTGATTATCCAGATTCGCAATGAAATGAAGCTGTATTTAGAATTACAGATAATTTTAGTTCACACTTGTTAAATATTTATGTGACAAAATCTGGTGTGAAAAACTCACACGACTACTATTGTTGTTACAATTGACCTAGTTATAATTGACTAATTCTCTTCAATCCATCTCCACAGAACCCTCTTTTCTAAAATCCACCCCCCCCCCCCGCAAACGATTTAAAGAAAAATAAATAAGTTATATGAAAAATAAGTTATATGAATAAAAAATTTTCCAAGTTAAGGATTCTTTAATTTTGCAAGAAATCACGACAAAACACAATGCAGAAAACTTCTTCTTTTTTTTTTAGATACAAGTACTGCGATCGTGCCAAATTTTCGAAACTGAAACCGGAAATATATGTTATTGAGGTCTCCACTATACATATTATATTCGTGTACCTGTAGCTTTACTGATTTTTTTATTTTGTTTTTCGCGATTTTTCTCGAAAACGGCTCCAACGATTTTCTTTTAACTCAGTATATTATCTACAGACATAAATACCTTTCACTTTTATTTGAAACATTTTCCTGGAAGAATGCATTTTTTGGGCAGTACGGAGGGAACAGGAGCGTTATATGCTTTCCTTTAAACTACCACTCCACTGACAACAATGTACGATTTCATTGCATACAATAATAATAACAAGAATTACATACGAGAATTAATGTAACTAGAGGCATTGATAGTAATCTAAATCTGAAGAAACTCGGTTAATGGGAAGTGCGATTTAACAGAATATGTTGTTGTGTTTGTTGGGGTTTGCACGAATAAACTATAAACGATTTCCTTTTATTTGAAACATTTTTCAAAATAAAATAATAATTTTAGATAGTTCAGCAGATAGTCGTATATACATACACAGGGTTGGTACAGTGTTAATGGCACATTCTTCACTTCTACTTATTTTAATTAGTTGGTTGGTTCTTGTCCCCACCTACACTACAATATATATATATAGAATAATATTGGTTGCCTGTGTCACCACCAGCGTGATGGTTATTCGTGAGTAGGTTACACTATGTGTAGCTTTACAAACTCTTCTGTTATAAAAAAAAAAACCTGTTTTTATTTGTGCTTATAATAACTTGTAATTTAATTATTCAGTATTGAATAATAATTTGAATATGAATGTGTTAAACATAATTACATATATCGTATATAAGGATAAATCAGTAAAATTTGATGTTGAAAGATAATTAGTCATTATCGGGGGCATGAAATAGTCGTGTGATTTTTTCACACCAGTTTTTTACTTTCTCTACTCCTAGCTAGTAAGAGGAGTGTCAAATTTTCGGTATTGAGTTTTCACCGGAAATATCCGTTTTGAGGTCCCCTGAGTCCAAAAATGTGGTTTTTAGCGAATAGTCTCTCTCTCTCTCTCTCTCTCTGTGTGTGTGTGTGTGTGTGTGTGTGTGTGTGTGTGTGTATGTGAACAGCATAGCTCAAAAACGAAAAATCGCAGAAAGATCTTGATATTACGTTTAGGTATCACCATGGGATCCGACAGTGGGTCATCATGAGGAATTAAAATTAAATATGTTGTTGAAATTCCGAGTTTCAAAAAAATTGGATAACCGGAAGTGCGTTTACTTTACCACTTTACTACATGATTTTTTCACTTTTTCGCGATTTTCTCATAAATGGCTCCGACGATTTTCTTAAAACAACTTATATAAACTAAACATACAAAGATCTATAACTTTTATTTAAAACATTTCACTGGGAAAATTCATTTAAGAGCACTTTTGGGGGAGGGCTGGGGGGTTACAGCTTCCTCTAAAGTGGTATCATAGTTGATTATACAATTCTATCATCCAAACAAAATTATTTAGAAATAAATAGATGGCCAAAATTCTTAAGTTTTAAGAAAATTTGTAAGCCGGAAGTGCGTTTATACTGAACAGTTTTCGACGAATTTCGTTATATTTGGTACACAAACTCTATAACCTTTGTCAATTATAATTTTGAGATCAGGAGTAAGAGAAAGTTGTGTGAGTGTTTCACACCAGATTTTTTTTTTTTTTTTACTTAGTAAATCTCAACACCATAAATTTATATAAATCTGACGCGATCGCCATTGTGTAGTATTTGCATTTATATATACTATTTTATTTTTATGTATTATATATATATATTACATTGTTACGTACTAGCAAGTACCGCAAAGTCTGATTACTGGAGAGCAGCAATGAAAAGATGGGAGTGACTAATAAGGCTAAATAGAAGTTTCCCTAATTTAGTAACTAATTCCATGTCTTGGCCCAATATAATGTAAACACTCGTCTTAATTACATTGGTATATGAAGATGATTAATGTGCGTGCAAGTGTATAGGGCGATGAGCTAAAACGAAATATTTGCTACATTTCTACTCGGCCCTCTATGTAATTGAGTATGAAGTTATTGTTATAGTCGATCATATCTCCCCCCCCCCCCCCACGAGACGCTCAGATCTCATAAGTATTGGCTAATCCATATTTCCACCCCTCTGAAAGGATGAAGAAATATCTTTAAGAACTGCGCAGAGATAAAAATCTTTCTGTAAAAAATCTTGCACACTCAAACTTTCTGTTACTGTAATTTCCATAGTTTTATAAATGACGATTTTTCTTCCAACGTATTTTATACTAAATATTTATTTGTCTTCCATGTTCAACGGGCGCCAATCGAAACTTAATAAAACCACTTCTTTTGATGACAATTTAACTTCACCGGGGCGGTGGATTTTGTGTAAGCTGGGGCACATACACAAAATCCATCACATAACTGTACCTTCGGGGAAAAACGAGAGGTCTCTTTATATTTGTAATTAGTATACCAAATTTAACGAAATCCTCGGTGTTTTTATGGAGAAAATAATAGTAAAAACGCACTTTTGGTCATCCGAAATTGCTTAAAACTCGGAATTTTAGCAACATATTTAATTCTAATTAATACTATTTAAATGAAAAAAATCGAATAATAAACTAAATTAGCACTTGGAAGAAAAAGCATAACCCAAATTTGAAGAAAAAGTCATTGGAGCCGAAGTGGTATACTACCGTTAAGGGAATTTAGATTGATAACTTCCTGTCGGATCCCATGCTGACACCCGAATGGAATGTCAAGTTTGAACTTTCTGAGATTTTTTCGTTTCTGAGCTATGCTGTGCATACATAGTCCAAAACACACACACACACACCACCACACATATATATTATAGATATATATATATATATAGAGAGAGAGAGAGAGAGAGAGAGACCATTTTCTAAAAACCACTTTTACGGAGAAAGTAAAAAAACAAAAAAAATCAACCGAACGCCTAGATTTAATCTGAGAAATAACAAGAGAAAAAAATGAAAGAAGCAAAATTACGATGATGCTGCTGCCTTCGGGTTAGAAAGAAATTTAAAACTTGATCTGAATAAATAAATCTTTTATAAAGTCACAACAACAGATAGATATGTCGGTCAGTACGTTCAGTTTAGAAGGTGAACGAGGTGTGCTGTCTTTATTAAACCGTACTACATTATTCCTTTCAGATACTTACGTACATATATTACCGACATTGTGTGGCCCAATCAATCCATCAATATAAAGACGAAAGACGGAAGTCAATAGAATAAAAAAGGCATGGAATTGAAGAAGAAGAAGAAGATTCAGGTCAACAATTGTATGCGGAAGTATGCAGTTATGAATATAATAGCTTATTCCTCTGATAACGTATTCAGCATATAAAGACGTACAGAGATAATATATATATATAATATAATATTAAAAATAAAATAATATATTATTAAATATTTATAATTAATATTATTATATAATATATTAATATATTTATAATAATAAACATAAATTAATAATTTCATATATATATATATATATGTGTGTGTGTGTGTGTTGTGTATAAATCCAACTTTTGATAGAAATTGATTTAAAGCATTTATCGTTAGGTGTTAAACAACACTTATGCGACAAAATCTGGTGTGAAACACTCACACGACTTTCTCTTACTGTCATTTACACGGTTAGAATTGACTAATTCTATTCAAACATATAATCCTGACTAGATGTTTAGTTTCCTTCAATTTACATGAATGGGAGACTCTACTCTATAAAACGATTTTTGTGTGGAAAGTATGATCTCCTCCTCCTCCTACACACCCACAAAACTGTCCCTTAAATGTATTTTCTCGGAAAAAATTACAACAAAAGTGACAGGCCTCTAAATGTAGTTGGTGTGATGTGATATTGTATGTTTGTAAGTATTGTAGCACGAGCGGTTTTGTAAAGGGCTTGTGTGTATGTATGATTAAGATAGAGACAGAAGTATTAAAAATTAAGAATAAGAACCCTACAACTGAAAAACCCTACAATTTCGAAAAACCAGGGAAATGCAATACTTCCTCTTACCGGTGGCAAGAGAAAATAAACAAGAAGACATCTGATATGATACTGGAGGTAGGTGTTGGGTTGGTTATTGGAGAAGAAAGAGGGGAATTCCAAGAATCAAGGGAGTAAACAAAAACTAAATTAGCAAATTATTGTGGAAGATTGTGTGTAAAGAAGAGGAAATAGTTTGGCATGGTGTAATGGTAAATATCAGCAAACACACAGTTTGATATATACCACAATCTGGCATACCACAATAGAGCATGCCCTCTTATCGTGCACGCGCACACAATTTATTCATATCACTATCTCCTACTTTAGCCACTCAGCTAACCGACATACACACACACACACACACACACACACTGGCAGATTGTCTACAAACAGCAGAACACAATTACATCATATTAAGCATGATAAGCAGAGGATTTTCTATCATGGAATGTTAATGTTTACATTACTTAATGTTATTATAATTAACTCTTAATTCAATTCTTCTGCACAGCTGATTTAATACAAATTTATTGAACAACTAGCTGATTGAATTAGTGATATTAAAAATGAATTTAAATAAATTCCTATAATACAAAATCTGTTAAACACTCAAATGACATTTTCTTTTTCTCAGTGTCCGCCTGTTCTACAGCATAATACTGCCGTATCCGGTGTGAAGTTCTTCAAACAGGTGCCAGCTGAAGCCAATTGCTAGCGTCTCCGCCAATCTTCTTCTGGTGAAGGCCTCATTACTCCACACTCTCTCTCTCTCACTCTTTCTCGGTCCCTAGCTTCCCGGGACACGTCCCAACCATCTTATCCGGTTCCCTTCAATTCTTTCTTCTGCAGAATCCCATGTTCCAAGATGACTACCATTGTGGTATTCTTCACTCGATCACGTCCTGGTTTTCCCCCTTTCTATCCTACTAAGGCATGTCATGAAGTTGAAGTTGCCTCTCCTAAGCCTTTTCGGTGAGTTCAGTGGAATACTACAATTGAAAATGCTCATATATTCTTCCTTTTTTTTTTTTTTTGCTGTCCCTGAAATCTCTCTGTTGTTGTTGAAGCTCATTTTCTAAAATAAATAGTAGAGTTTGCCAGATGTTTTCATTCTTTCTTAGAATTCGAGACCGGTACAACCGAACATGCTGCCATAGGCGCCCAGATATTTGAAATAAGACCTCGTTCTCAATTCTTCCTCCGTTTAATCAATCGCACCATTCTGTCAACACTGTCCGTTTCTCATCCGATACGCCTAATTTTCGTCTTGTCTAGCTTAATGATCATATATATTTATCTCTGCAAAACTAATTAGTTATTCCTGAATAACTTTTCAGGTTGCGTTGGGAGAACTTGGCAGTTCTTTCCGAAGGTCGTCAGCAAATGCTAGAATGGCGACTTTCCATTACTGCAAGAATGACGACTTTACCATTCTAACTGACAAATTTTCATCAAAATCGGAATGTTTGCTAAATAATTAGTTGGCCTAATTAATACAAATAAATACAGGTGGTGGGGAATATACACACGCAATAATATCAACTACACATATATAGCACCTTAGCACTTTTATTTGAATAAGTAGATTTCTTTGGAGGGGAGTCTGTGGGGAGTTCTCTCAATTGCCAATTTTCTCTTTTCGTTTAAGCTCTCTCCCAGCTCTCTCGTACATTAATATTGAAGTCAATTGAATTAAGTCAGTAATTTTTCAAGGAAATTTGTGAATTATATAAATTGCAATTAGAGAAAGTTGTGATAGTGTTTGAAGTGCAACACATATTACTTCTTTTTTACTTTGCCACAACCATGAACACACCAAATGCATTCGCCCAACTACTTTATTTGTTGTTCACAATAGTAACTATAACAACACTCATACACACACAAAAAAACAACGGACTAAAGTAACAAATAAGTAACGCTAAGTAACTTTCCTTTGAGAGTGAGAGAGACTGAGAGAGAGAGAGTAATAGAGTGAAGAAGGAGAATACCCGACATACAGACGGACATTCCACAGTCTTTTATCTGTTACAAATAAAAGAAAAAGGGAAAAAAATAAAAGTGGGGGATTCAGTTATTACAATCTCTTTGAATGAATCGAATCAAAAAGAAGATTCGTTCCATTAGAAACTCAATACTAACAACTGGGAGATATCTACCAACTAGAACGAATCTTCTTCTTCATAGAGAAGACAGAGAATGAAAAAACAAAACAAAAACAAGCATGTATATATATAAAATAAACACCTTCCTAGTACGTTATGCGCCTAGTTTTTGAACTACGTCATCATATCTAGAGAATATGACTGAGGCGGAACCCTGCCTATTGCACTTCTTATCTCTCGTTCTTTTTTTTTAGATCTTTTGTTGAAATATAGCGGAACCAATCAGAAATGTCAAAAGAGTTTTTGTCCTAAAATTGCCAGAAATAATCTAACTTAGAGGTGAGGGAAAAAATAAAACGAAGCAAAAGAAATTATGGAAAAAAAGAGGAAAAAATTGCCGGAATTTATATTTTGATTGAAGATATCGAGATATAAGTGAAATCTGTTTTTATAGAAGTTTTAAGTAAAAATAAATAAAAAAATAAATAAAAATAAAATACTTCAACAAATCGCTTCTGTAAAAAAACATTACGAAAATCTGGTGGGAAACACTCTTTGACTAATTTGCATTAAAACTGCGACGTTTACACACGCTCAGTGGGCTTGTTATTAAAAAAAAGATGTGTACCAACTGTGGCCCAGTCGACATAGCTTGTGGTAGCAGTATACATTTTTTCTAGAAAAATATTTTAAATAAAAGTGATCAAGAAAATCGTTAGAAAGTCGTTTTTGAGAAAATCCTAAAAAAAACTCAAAAACCTATTCTGTAAACTCGCACTTCCGGTTAACCGATTTTCCTCAAACCTGGAATTATAGCAAAGCTTCTAATGTAATGTTTGTAGGTGACAGAATCACATATTGTACTGAAGTGGAACTTTAGAGGAAAGCTTAACGCTACTGTCACTGAAAATTGCGTAAAAAAAGTTTCACTAAGTCGATCTTTTCGGTTAATGAATTTCGTCCGAAATCTTTTTATCGTATCTAAATTTAATTACCAAGTTTGAGCTTCCTGCGACTTTTCTTTTTTGAGATATTTTATTCACATACAAACATATGTACAGACAATTCACTAAATCCTTTTTTTTTTTCATACTCAGGGTACCTCAAAATGTGTATTTCCGGTGAAAACTCAATTTCGAAAATAAGCTGATATGAACTGACAAGCAAAAGCTATTTAAAACAATAAATCGAACTTTATAAAATGGGAAAGTGGTGTGGAAATTAATAATTACTTATTCGTGGAATTTATAAATTATTGGGATTTCCTGGGATAAAATGGGTTGATAGGGATGTGGTTGCAATGGATAGTGGAAGGGAGTGAACAACTGACTAAATCGCCCACATGAACGTATTCAATATTACTGCCAAATATACACAAATAAAGCAGTATTTCCCCACCACCTATTAATGCTACATAAATTTAGTATTTAGTGAATAGTGAATAATTTTGTAGCTGTGGTGGGAGAGTGAACTAGGGATTCAGTTCAAGTTACATTCACACTGTATTCATTAGAAATTACAATATCATTATTACATAACACGAACACATCATTAGCATCATCATCAGTTTACACTTTATACTTTGCAGTAATGGAACATTACAACAGATGATGAACTATATGTTCATCAGGCAAGTTTAACCATTGTACCCCTCTACTCGTCTACAAGACTTTCCTGATAGATGTGCAACAGAAATAGTTGCAAGGAACCAGCCAATTGGACTAGAAGAACTTTTGTAGAACCCTTGTAGGAGTTGGTGCCTGAATGTGATTAGTTGTACTGCAGAAGACAGCGCCTCGATCAAACCCCAATCACACATAGAATTTAACCCCTCCCCTAACCCCCCAACTAAATAATTTTTGTTATCACCAAAAAAGTTGAGAAATGTGCAGTTGCATTCAAAGTTTAAAGAAGAATCAATTGAGTTGTTTTCGGCAAAATTACGAAAAAGCTCAGAAACCTACTACTTTGCAAAGCGAATTTCAAACACCAATTTTCTTGAAATTTGGAAATTCTATCAATGCATGTAATCAACTGTACCTTAATATTATATAAAATTAGAGTAGCGAATCCATACATTTCTTTAAGAAACCATACTTTGTGGGAGAAAACGTTTGACAAAAACCTACTAAAGACCATCTTAAGACAGATTGCTTGGGTTGTTGGGAAATTAGGTTCAGGAATTTTGATCGGAACAGGATGTATGAGGAAGAGCTTAGCTTATTTCCCTTTAAGGTTACTGGCCGACTTGTTCGGACTACAGTGAATCTCAGATGGATTAGACCCGGGTCTGGATTTTTGTTCGATACCCGATTTGTTTTTATTTTTCTATGGGGTAGCTATATGAGCCCAGTGGAGCTTTAAATAACGTAGGGTTTGGTCCCTCCCCTCAGTCGAATAATAATTAATAATTTTCAAAAAAATGGTTTTATTAAGTATAGATTCTTCCATTGATATAATATAGAACACAATTAAACATCTCGTACGAATTATAAGTTTGAAGAGAATTTGTCAACAAAATCTGTGTAAATTCCAGTAAGAGAATGTCGTGTTCACACCAGATTTTTTTCCTTACTAAATATATTTCGAAACCTGTATTACCGGTGAAAACATAATTTCTAATATTTGATACGATCGCAGTACTTGGTCCGACAAAACTAAAAAAAAAAAAAAAAATATTTAATTGTTCTAAGAACATAAATACGAATAAGAAGGACAATATGTAAAAGATAAAGGCGGTGTTCTATGGGAAAGATGAAGAAAAGAGATGCTGTGGAAACAATAAATAATAATAAAAGAAAAGCCTTAGAAATATCTGTAGTAAAGTAGAGTTGGGCATATACCAACATCATGTGAGAAATGAAAACTCAAACAACCGGAAGGAAAGAGAAATGGATACACAGAAAAGGTAGGGAGTGAGTGAGAGAGGTGATGAACATGGAGAATGGTGTGAAGTTGGTGGTGGCGAACTCTGGTGAGGACTCTAAATCTCTTACCAACCAACCAGCCGCGTTTGTAAGGCAGTCTGGCCAACCGCACAACAACGCTTCAACATTACTTACCACCACATGAATTTCGTTTTCTCTCGCAGCAATTTATACTTTATTGCGCACCATGAAGGAAAAGTGATTTTTGTTTTGTTTTTATGTTCACTTATTGCGATCGTGGCTAATTTTCGATATCAAGATTAGTAGATATAATTTGCGGATTCTAGGTCCATTTTTTTTGAGCCCCAGGCACTTATGAATTTACGCCCGAAGGCAGGGGTCTGGCGCGCGGCTACAAAATTACGATGAGACCCCCATCTGATTTTTAACCAGGGGGAAAAAAAAATATTTTTGAGCCGGGAGATGGCATGCGAGGCATGCGGCTAAGATGTGTAATATTTAGCTTGAAACATTTTAAGGACTTTAATAATGTTTTTGAGCCGTGAACTGTCATCCAAGTCGAGGGCTACTATTTTATAATATTTAGCTAAGGACTTTAATATTTTTTGATATTTTGTTCATGTTTACACTTATAATACTTTAGCTAAACACATTCTAAGGACTTTCACATTGTTTTTGAGCCGTGCGATGGCAT
This sequence comes from Triatoma infestans, assembly GCA_011037195.1. NCBI lineage: Eukaryota > Metazoa > Arthropoda > Insecta > Hemiptera > Reduviidae > Triatoma > Triatoma infestans. Next base: position 44,854 of record JAAEAF010013975.1, read on the forward strand.
ACAAGACTAGGGCTAAGTTTTATGTTTGATAATATTTAGCTAAGGACTTTAATATGTTTTGATATACAATACTTTGTGCATTTTTATGGATTCTATTCATGTTTACACTTATAATATTTAGCTAAACACATTCTAAGGACTTTATTATCATTTTTGAGCCGCGAGATGAGACACAAGACTAGGGCTAATATTTTATAAAATTTAGCTGAAGACATTAATATTTTTTGATATTTTATTCATGTTTAAATTATGTTTACACTTATAATATTTAGCTAAACACATTCTAAGGACTTTAACATTGTTTTTGAGCCGTAAGATGGCATACAAGACTAGGGCTAAGTTTTTATAATATTTAGCTTGAAACATGTTAAGGACTGTAATATTGTTTTTGAGCCGTGAGATGACATCCACCTCGAGGGCTAAGTGGTTATAATATTTAGCTAAGGAATTTAATAATTTCTGATATTATCATACAATACGATGAACAAATGCTTTGTGTTTTTTAGTTATTTTTGGACTTTGATTTTTTTATGTATTGTTCTAAGGACATTCTAAGGACTTTAATATTTTGTTAAGGCGTGAGATGACATCCCAGGACTAGGGCCAAATATATTATCATCCAATACCATAAACAAAGACTTTGTTTTTATTATGTATTGTTGGAAACATTCTACGGACTGTAAAATTTTCCTTGAGCCGTGAGATGCATCCAAGACTGGGGCTATGTTTTTATAATATATAGCTAAACACGTTTTAAGCAGTTTAATATTGTTTTTTAGCCGTGAGATGTGACATCCAAGTCACGGGCTAAGTTATTATAACATTTAGCTAGAAACATTAAATATATTATCATCCTATACTATGAATAAAGACTTTTAGTTTTTTTTATTTATAGTTAGATACAATATTTAGTTAAACACATTTTAAGGACTTTCATATTGTTTTTGAGCCGTGAGATGACATACCAGGACTAGGGCTAAGTTTTTATAATATTTAGCTAGAAACATTAAATATATTATCATACAATACGATGAACAAATACTTGTGTTTTTTATGTTTACGTTCATGTTTAAATTAAATTATGTTTACACTTATAATATTTAGCTAGAAACATTCTAAGGACTTCAATATTGATTTTGAGCCGGGAGATAACATACAAGACTGGGGCTAATATTTTATAATATTTAGCTAAGCACTTTAATATTTTTTGATATTATCATACAATACGATGAACAAGTACTTCGTGTTTTTTATGTTTATGTTCATGTTTAAATTAAATTATGTTTACACTTATAATATTTAGATAGAAACATTCTAAGGACCATAAGATTGCCGTGAGATGATATCCTACACTAGGCGGCTAAATATATTATCATCCTATTCTATGAATAAAGACTTTTTTTTTTTATGTATTGTTAGAACTTCTAGACTTTAAATATTGTTTTTGAGTGTGATAGAATGACATCCCAGAGACTAGTCAACATATTATCATACAATCGATGAACAAAACTTTGTGTTTTTTTATGGTTTGTGTTTAACTAAAATAGTTAACTGTTTCATTAAATTATGTTCCAACTTATAAATTTACTAAACACCTTCTAAGGAATTTAATATTGTTTTTGAGGGCCGTGAATGGACATAAATCAGGACATGCTTCTAAGTTTTGTGTAAAATTTAGCTAGAGAACATTAAATCTATTATTATCGAATACTATGAATAAAGACTTTGTTTTTTTTTTTTTTACGTATTCAAGACTAGGGCTAAGTTTTCATAATATTTAGCTATAAACATTAAATATATTATCATCCAACACTATGAACAAAGTCTTTTTGTTTTTTTTATGTATTGTTAGAAACATTCTAAGGACTGTAATTTTTTTGTTGAGCCGTGAGATGCATCCAAGACTGGGGCTATGTTTTTAATGAACATGTATTTTTATTTATTGTTTCACTTTTTTATGTGTATTAATACTAGTATACTATGTTTTTTCATGTTTTAATATGTGTGTGTATTCTGTATTTTTTACTTTTTTAAGTTTAGTAGTACTATGTTTTATGTATTGTTCTATAAAATTTATAATCTTATTTTTATATATACACACACACACACACACACACCGGATGTTTATCGTTTATTACTTAGCTTTGTATTTCTAACAAGTGGGTGTTTTGTTTAACTGGTGGGGACCTCATTTAATAGTGGAGTAATGTACATTACAACTCCAGTTTTGTTCGTCTTCACAACACTCAGGGTAAGTTTAATTTCTATTTTTTCAAATCCAATTAAGTCCTATGTCTAGGAGGAGACCCTCTGATTCTCTTCGGAGCTCAGAGGAACCGACTAGTTAGCTATTCTTCTCAAATCCAATCAAGTCCTCGCACCATGCCTATGTGTAAGTGGCTAGGAGGAGAGCCTCTGATTCTCTTCGGAGCTCAGGGGAACCGACTTGTTCGCTATCCAGAAGTGGGTATTTTGACGAACGTGTAAGCTAGGGCGTTCGGCAAAGTTCCAGTCAGCCCCGATAAAACGCTGCACAAGTAGGATAAATATTGACGAATCCGCTTTGCGGTCGCTGGATGCGGTACAATCAGGCAGGTGCATAGGATGATGGATTTTTTTTGTTTTTACATGGGCAAGTGCTTAGGATGATGGATTTTTTTGTTTTTACATGTAAAAACTCATAAGAATTGTCTTTGGCCTAAAAACAACTAAACAAAATCTGGTGTGAAACACTCACACAACTTTCTTTTACTCCAGTTTTCAAAATGATAATTGACATTATATCAATTGAATTTAAAAACTTTAAAAACTCCTTTAGTTTTACTATTTATAATTTTTAATATTAATATTCCTGCCATAAGTATTTATAATTATATAATAATATCATTCCATAAGAATTGTCTTTGGCCTAAAAAAAATCTGGTGTGAAACACTCACACAACTTTCTTTTACCGCAGTTTTCAAAATTATAATTGACATTATAGTTTGTGTCTCCACCGACGGTCTGTGACCATGGTTGGTGTCTTTGGAAGTTCAATTATTTTTTTTTTTCATTATTTGTAATAAAGACTATTAATAATAACATAGTTTGTGTACCAAATTTAATGAAATTCGTCGAAAACTGAAAAAAACTTTTCAGTAAAAGCGCACTTCCGGTTTACTAATTTTGTCTTAAAACTTGGAATTTTGGCCATCTATTTAATTTTGTTTGGATGATAGAATTGTATAATCAACTATGATATCACTTTAGAGAAGCTGTAACCCTAACCCTCCGCTAAAAGTGGCGTTAAAAGGAATTTTCCCAAAGTAATGTTTTAAAACATAAGTTGTAGATCTTTGTATATTTAGTTTATATGATATGAAGTTTCAAGTCTGGACCGCTTTCAATATACAAACACTTAGAGATTACACAGAATTGTATTTAACAACAGACATAATTCTTTTAAGCGACATAGTTGAACAGTTTAGAAATGTGTGTGAATCTATTTACAGCATTGATCCAAGTTGGTAATTCACAACGCCTGGGTTGGTATTTGACGCCTGTTTGAAATATACACAAGTAAAATTGGAACTATTGACCGATTATGATAAACACCTTATGATTGAATCGGTATTCGTGAAGGTATCACTTCATGTGTTACAAGACATTCCAAAGCCAATTTCTTGCAATTTGCTCAAGCCAAGCACCCCTAAAGGATTCATTTGGACATGTCAACGTACTGCTGTTCACACTTACGATGCTACAAAGTTTGGTCCTGGGTTAACTGCCTTCCTACATGTAAAAAGTAAAAATATAAAAAACACAAGTATTAAACATACCTGTTTTAACACAAACTAGTAGTAAACATAAAAGTAAAATTACAAAAAACACTAGTATTAAAACATGAAAAACATTGTATACTAGTATTAATACACAAACAAAATGAAACAATACATAAAAATACATGTTCATAGAATTGGATGATAATATATTTAATGTTTCTAGCCAACTTACCCGCATGTCCTGTATGTCATCTACCGGCTCAACAAAAATATTAAAGTCCTTAGAATGTTTCTAACAATACATAAAGTCTTTATTCATAGTATAGGATGATAATATATTTAATGTTTGTAGGTAAATATTATAAGTGTAAACATAATTTAATTTAAACATGAACATAAAAAAAAACACAAAGTATTTGTTCATCGTGTTGTATGATAATATCAAAAAATATTAAAGTCTTTAGCTAAATATTATAAAATCTTAGCCCTAGTCTTGTATGTCATATCGCGGCTCAACAAAAATATTCACTTCCTTAGAATATTTCTAACGATACATAAAAAAAACAAAGTCTTTATTCATAGTATTAGATGATAATATATTTAATGTTTGTAGCTAAATATTATAAAAACATAGCCCCAGTCTTGGATGCATCTCACGGCTCAACAAAAAAATTACAGTCCTTAGAATGTTTCTAACAATACATAAAAAAAACAAAAAGTCTTTGTTCATAGTGTTGGATGATAATATATTTCATGTTTATAGCTAAATATTATGAAAACTTAGCCCTAGTCTTGGATACGTAAAAAACAAAAAACAAAGTCATTATTCATAGTATTCGATAATAATATATTTAATGTTTCTAGTTAAATTTTACACAACTTAGCAGCATGTCCTGTATGTCATCTCACGGCTCAAAAACAATATTAAAGTCCTTAGAATGTGTTTAGCTAAATTTTATAATTTTTAACATAATTTAATTTAAACATTAACATATTTTATTTAAACACAAACATAAAAAACACAAAGTATTTGTTCATCGTATTGTATGATAATATAGTTGGACCTAGTCCTGGGATGTCATCTCACGACTCAAAAACAATATTAAAGTCCTTAGAATGTTTCTAACAATACATAAACAAAGTCTTTATTCATAGTATTGAATGATAATTTATTTAATATTTGTAGCTAAATATTATAACATATTTGCCCTAGTCTTGTATGTCATCTCACGAAATATTATAGGTGTAAAGATAATTTAATTTAAACATGAACAAAATACATAAAAATTCTCAAAGCATTTGTTCATCGTATTGGATGATAATATAAGTAGGGTAGTTAGGAGAGAGCTGGGCCAGGGGCTATGTTACTAGTCTTGGGGGTTGCAAGAGAGCTGCTACCATCCTCCAATCTGATGACCTTAATTTAAGAACTCATCCAAATCAATGAGCTTAATTCAAAGGTGACGTCATCACATCATCCAAATCGATGGCTATTAAATTATAAATATATAAATAAATTATAAATATAAATAAATTATAAATTAAATTATAAATATCAATAAGTTATAAATAATTAAATAAAATGAAATAAAAAAGTTTTTTAACCTGGAATCGAACCTTAATTGTTGAGTCAGAAGACGGCAATGCAAATCACTAGACCAAAGCGGTCACTTATTTCATAGTAGTAAATTATCATATATAAGTATGTGACCCCTGGGAACATATCTTTTTTATTATTTCACATTAGTTAACTACAATTATAGGGCATTTAACATATTTTTTAATAATTGATAGACAATTGATATATCTACACAATAAACATTATTACCAATGTGGGTGGGAGAACAAAAAATAAATAAGTTACAAAACAACAAGCAAACTAATTGAGGTATAAGTAAAACAAAATGGTTTACAAGGTATTTTAACATTATTTAACAACAATTTAATAAAAAAAAGGCGATTATATGAGAATAGACAAATAAATTAAAACACATCATCATAGACACACAAAAACAAACAAACTAATGGTAATTATGTATGTGAAAACATCTTAAACATAAAAAGAATGTAAGAATAGTGGGGGGAAACAAACACAACATTTACTTAAGTGCAAATAAAATTAAATCATTATATATAGCAAACTAATTGGGGTATAAGCAAAACAAATGGTTTATTTAAAATATCTTAAGACATAAAAATAAAAAAAAAGAATGTAATTATATGACAATAAGGTAATAATGTTTATAATTGTAGTTATAATTGGGGCGTTCTAGGTCCATTTTTTTTGAGCCCCAGGCACTTATGAATTTACGCCCGAAGGCAGGGGTCTGGCGCGCGGCTACAAAATTACGATGAGACCCCCATCTGATTTTTAACCAGGGAAAAAAAATATTTTTGAGCCGGGAGATGGCATGCGAGACATGCGGCTACGTTTTGAAAAATCTAGCTTGAAAACAGTCTAAGGTAAAAAAATATTTGTTAGCCGCGAGATGGGCTGTCGATATTTTTGAGCCGTGAACTGTCATCCAAGTCGAGAGCTACTATTTTATAATATTTAGCTAAACACTTTAATATTATTTGATATTTTGTTCATGTTTACACTTATAATATTTTAGCTAAACACATTCTAAGGACTTTAACATTGTTTTTGAGCATGCCTGACCTGCGGCTGTTTTATAATATTTAGCTAGAAACATTCTAAGGACTGTAATATTGTTTTTGAGCCGGGAGATGATACACACGACATGCGGCTATGTTTTATAATATTTAGCTACAAACATTAAATATATCATCATCTAATACTATGAATAAAGACTTTGTTTTTTTTTATGTATTGTCATTGTTAGAAAATATGCTAAGGACTTTTATCCATTGTGAGGTGCGAGATGCATTACAAGCTAGGGCTAATATTTTATAAATTAGCTAACCACTTTAATATTTTTTTTATTTGTTATGTTTAACTTATAATATTTTTAGCAAAACTTCTAGGACTTTAAGCATTGTTTTATCGTGAGATGGCATACAAGACTAGCGGCTAATTTTATAATATTTAGCTAAACCACTTTTTATTTTTGATATGTGTTTGGCATGTTACACGTATAATATTTAGCTAAACACATTCTAAGGACTTTAACATTGTTTTTGAGCCGTGAGATGGCATACAAGACTAGGGCTAATATTTTATAATATTTAGCTAAACACTTTAATATTTTTTGATATTTTGTTCATGTTTACACTTATAATATTTAGCTAAACACATTCTAAGGACTTTAATAATGTTTTTGAGCCGTGAGATGGCATACAGAACATGCGGCTAAGATTTTATAATATTTAGCTAAGGACTTTAATATTTTTTGATATTCAATACTTTGTGCATTTTTATGGATTCTATTCATGTTTACACTTATAATATTTAGCTAAACACATTCTAAGGACTTTATTATCATTTTTGAGCCGCGAGATGAGATACAAGCCTAGGGCTAATATTTTATAAAATTTAGCTAAAGACTTTAATATTTTTTGATATTTTGTTCATGTTTAAATTATGTTTACACTTATAATATTTTAGATAAACACATTCTAAGGACTTTAATATTGATTTTGAGCCGTGAGATGTCATCCAAGTCTAGGGCAAATATTTTACAATATTTAGCTAAAAACATTAAATAAATTATCATTCAATACTATGAATAAAGACTTTGTTTTTTTTTATGTATTGTTAATAACATTCTAAAGACTGTAATATTGTTTTTGAGCCGCGAGATGGCTTCCAAGTCGTGAGCAAACATTTTATAATATTTAGCTAAGGACTTTAATATTTGTTGATAATCAATACTTTGTGCATTTTTATGGATTCTATTCATGTTTACACTTATATTATGTGTAATATTTGGCCATGCGGCTAAGATGTGTAATATTTAGCTTGAAACATTTTAAGGACTTTAAATGTTTTTGAGCAGCGAGATGGCATACAAGTCGATGGCTACTATTTTATAATATTTAGCTAAGGACTTTAATATTTGTTGATATTCAATACTTTGTGCATTTTTATGGATTCTATTCATGTTTACACTTATAATATTTAGCTAAACACATTCTAAGGACTTTATTATCATTTTTGAGCCGTGAGATGACATACAGAACATGCGGCTAAGTTGTGTAATATTTAGCTTGAAACATTTTAAGGACTTTAATAATGTTTTTGAGCCGGGAGATGTCATCCAAATCGATGGCTACTATTTTATAATATTTAGCTAAGGACTTTAATATTTTTTGATATTATCATCCAATACGATGAACAAATACTTTGTTTTTTTTATGAATTGTTAGAAACATTCCAAGGACTTTAATAAGTGTTTTTGAGCCGTGAGATGACATACAGCACATGCGGCTAAGTTGTGTAAAATTTAGCTTGAAACATTCTAAGGACTTTAATATTGTTTTTGAGCCGGGAACTGTCATCCAAGTCGCGGTCTAATATTTTATAATATTTAGCTAAAGACTTTAATATTTTTTTATATTTTGTTCATGTTTAAATTATGTTTACACTTATAATATTTTAGATAAACACATTCTAAGGACTTTAACATTGTTTTCGAGGCGTGAGATGTCTTCCAAGTCGAGGGCTAATATTTTATAATATTTAGCTAATGACTTCATTATTTTTTGATATTTTGTTCATGTTTAAATTATGTTTACACTTATAATATATAGCTAAACACATTCTAAGGATTTCAACATTGTTTTTGAGCCGTAAGATGGCATACAAGACTAGGGCAAAGTTTTTGTAATATTTAGCTTGAAACATGTTAAGGACTGTAATATTGTTTTTGACCCGTGAGATGACATCCACCTCGAGGGCTAAGTGGTTATAATATTTAGTAAGGACTTTAATAATTTCTGATATTATCATACAATACGATGAACAAATGCTTTGTGTTTTTTAGGGATTGATAGACTATACTATGAACAAAGACTTTGATTTTTTTATGTATTGTTCTAAGGACATTCTAAGGACTTTAATATTTTTGTTAAGGCGTGAGTTAACATTCCAGGACTAGGGCCAAATATATTATCATCCAATACCATAAAAAAAGACTTTGTTTTTATTATGTATTGTTGGAAACATTCTACGGACTGTAATATTTTTCTTAAGTCGTGAGATGCATCCAAGACTATGTTTTTATAATACATAGCTAAACACATTTTAAGCAGTTTAATATTGCTTTTTAGCCGTGAGATGTGACATCCAAGTCGGGGGCTAAGTTTTTATAATATTTAACAACAAACATTAAATATATTATCATATACTATGAATAAAGACTTTGTTTTTTTTTTTTTTTTTGTCGAGGGCTAAGTTTTTATAATATTTAGCTAGAAACATTAAATATATTATCATCCAATACTATGAACAAAGACTTTGTTTTTTTTTATTTATAGTTAGAAACAAAATTTAGCTAAACACATTTTAAGGACTTTCATATTGTTTTTGAGCCTTGAGATGACATACCAGGACTAGGGCTAAGTTTTTATAATATTTAGCAACAAACATTAAATATAAAATCATCCTATACTATGAATAAAGACTTTGTTTTTTTTAAGTCGAGGGCTTAGTTTTTCTAATATTTAGCTAGAAACATTAAATATATTATCATCCAATACTATGAACAAAGACTTTGTTTTTTTTATTTATAGTTAGATACAATATTTAGCTAAACACATTTTCAGGACTTTCATATTGTTTTTGAGCCGTGAGATGGCATACCAGGACTAGGGCTATTTTATAATATTTAGCTAAAAACATTAAATATATTATCATACAATACGATGAACAAATGCTTGTGTTTTTTATGTTTATGGTCATGTTTAAATTAAATTATGTTTATACTTATAATATTTAGCTAGAAACATTGTAAGGACCATAATATTGGTTTTGAGCCGAGTTATGGCACATCTATGGAAAAGTACCAAGGCTGAGTCAGCAGAAGCTGATTTCATATAAATACAACCACCGACCAGCAGACCGGCAGTTCTCCGCTCACCTTCATACAGTTCACATCTAATTTCCTATAGTTATCTAGTGTATATTGTCATTTAACTATTATTGTACTAACATTAAATAAATTGTTTTTAAAAAAGCTAATTTAGGGTTCTTGAAATATAACTGGCGCCCGCGAACAGGGACCGCGAAGGCTTGAAGTTTTGAAGTGCGATCATTTATCTCACAATACACCGCGACCAACTGTCTCGGGAAGACTTGAAGCTTACACATTAGTGTTTTATTCGCGGCATCTCTGCAAGAACCCTCATCAGAAGCAAGAAGAAAGGCAAGCTGGCGAATCAACAGCAGCGAACTAAGGTTGTAAGTAGCTCATCTATCATTAAACCTTCCAAATTAGTGCTCCCTAAAGAAACTATCCCTGAAATGGCCCAAATAAATTACAAAATCTCCAAAGAAGACTATGACCACATCCCCTACTTTGACGGAAACCCCTCCGAGCTAGGGTTCTTCTGCGTGATTGTCGAAGGTGCCTTCGCCACAGTCTGCGCAGAAAATATAATTGAAAGAGACTACAACCACAATATCCTTTTTATAAAAGTTAAGAGTAGACTGCTAGGGCCCGCTAGAAACATACTTCTTTCACATAACGTGGACCATTTATTAAATTTATTAAAGTTTTTAAAAGAAAGTTTTGCTGACTCGAGATCTTACGAGATCCTCAAAGATGAAATTCTACAAACCAAAATGCATGCTAGAGAGTCTCCCATTGACTTCGTCAATAGGGTACAGGAGTTGCGAAATTTAGTTTATATTAGACTAAAACTAGACGGACTCACAGCAGACGCCCTGAAACAATTAATAACCCGAGTCGACCGGGAAATAATCTTCCACATCTATAAATGCCTGCCCCCGACATTAAGCAACCACATTATGATTTTTGACCCTAGCACACTAGACGAGGTACGAAACATCATCTACAACAAATGTTCTTTCATTGTAGCTAATTTAAACTCCTCTCACGGTCCCAAAAGACCCAACCAACCATTTCGGAAGCCAAACCAATACCAACAGTCTTACAGACCGAATGCCCAATACTCTTATAGACCGAATCCACAATACCTCCCAATGAATCAGACCCCTAACTACCAGTACCAACCAATTGAATATAATCCCAGGCCTATGGAACAAAGACCTCAAACTTCTCTTTACCGAGAACAACCGCAACCACAACTGCAACAACCTCAACGATTAAATTTTGGACAATCTATAAATCCAAACAATCCCAATAACCCGAATAATCCTAACCATCCTTTTAATCGACCCAGATTACCTCCTGGTTACTTTTCCCAAAACACGGTGTCTATGCGTACTGCAGGCAGACCCAGGTTCAAAGATTACATTTCTCCTCACGAACTGACGCATTGCCAAAATGACGAGCAACCTAAAAAATACTCTGAACCGGACCAAGCTTACGAAAACAGACTTTCCCGCTTAGAGAACTCACTAGACAAAATAACTGAAAAATTCGATCATTTTTTAGACGTTGGCCACGGGAGCCAAGAAGGCCCCCCGAATTCAACCTAAACCTAGTAGACAAGTCTCTCCCACACTTTGAGGACAGATACGGACTGAAATGGCTCATCGACACCGGATCAGCAGAAAACTACATAAATCCCAACGTTGTCCCGACCGAAATAACACTATCCAACGACCCATTCATAATAACTACACCCGCTGGAAAGAAGAATGGAGAACAATCTTGCACCCTCAACATACAAGACATATTTCACGTAAACTTAGAAACGAAATTCCATGTATTCCCCTTTTCCGACAAATACGACATACTCTTAGGACACAAGACTGTGCAGGCACTAGGAATGAGCATAGACTTGAATAAGAACATCCTGTCTTACCCTCAGGGTATAATCCCCCATAAAATTTACACTCGATATCCCTGAAAATAACTTAAACGTAATAAAATTAGAGCAGGGAGTTAATTTTATAGAACTTCCGGTAAAAAATAAAGAATTAAAAACCGGATTAATTAATGAAAATATAGAAATAAATGATAAGGTCACAATTAAAGAAGGCCTCTATAGCGTTAGGAATAATAAAATCTTGTGCGAAGTTGAATCCAAGGAGGTCATGGCCATTTGCCCTGAACCCATGGATGTCGACGAACCGCAGGAAATTAGCGTAAGCATACCGGACGTAGTAGTGACCAGTTGTCCCGAAATGTCTGACGAACGTAGGTTAAGAGAAATAAAAAATGAAATCCCTCACTTAAGCAGAACTGAGCCTATGAACTCAGAGAAAAAAAATAAGAAGTTACAATTATTGAAGAACTACCCTAAAATAATTCAAAGAGAACACGACCGACCAACCTGTACTGATGCACTAAAGCACAGAATAACAACTACAGATGACAGACTAGTATACGCACGAAATTTATAGATATCCAGAAATTTATCGCAAGTACTTACAAGCAGAAATTGACAAACGACGTCAAACCAAAACCCTTCAACACCACGAATTTGTACGCATGCCCTTCGATCCCGGGGGACCTGCAACATTCCTACGCATGCCCTTCGATCCAGGGGGACCTTTAACAGCAAAAGACTAAGACTGGATCATAATAAAAATAAATTGGCATTCTCACGGAAAAATAAAAACCGGAATACGGAAAACCATTGTAACAAAAAGGAAAATAGGAAAACTAATTAATTAAATAAGGAACTAAAAGTAATAAAAATCCTAACCAAGAAAGAGTAAAAATTATAAACCCCTCAAATATAACTTAAATAATTAAATAGAAAATATATATCAAATAACTAAATAATAAATTATAGAACACCGGAAACTACCCGTTCGCTGCATACGAACGATAATTACGAAAAGTATAGAAGGAAACTAAAACACAATAAACCTTTATGATTAATTTATGAGAAAAATATATATACTATTTGAATTAAATCCAGACTAAGTTCATCCTTAATATATGCAATATTCTGATTTAGCTTTATACAATAAATGATACTCCGCACCGGATGCCGAAGTAAATAGTTCGTTTCTAAGATTTTCTATACCCTTGTTAACTACACTAACCATCCGCTCATAACACCTATCTACTGTTCTAAATTCTCTATCTAGAACATAATCTAGGTATTCTGCCAAATTTAGCCATCCTTTAAACCATGGAGTACTCTTTGCTTTAATACCCTCCAAAGCCACCATATATGGAAGTCGGCCAGCATTGTTATTCAATATTTCACACATATAATTTACATTGAGCTCTAATGTAGTAAGAGGAAGTTGAATATGCCGAATACAATTTCAACGAATGTATTAATAATAACTACGGGACCTATCAATAAATTATAAATAAGAAAAATAATTAGATAATTATAAATTAATAAGAAAAAGGAATTATAAATCAACAATTTAAATAAAAATTTAAACTAGTTCCGGGAATATGAACCCTAGTAAATAAATAGATTAAGTGGTACAAATCATATAAAAGGATCAACTCTAAACCTCAACAATGTTATTAAATAAAATTATTAGATCCGCAGTCAGTTAATATTTATCGTTAATATTTATAGTTAAAAGAAAATTTCAATAAATCATCAACGGATGTAGATAAGACTATAATTTATAAATATAAAACCTCCAATTAATCGGCACAGGATGTAGATAAGAATATAATCTATGGATACAAAACCTCATCATAAAAGAAATCTGTAGTTATAACCGCTGACTATGATGAATCTAGTCATCAGCACCGGATATGACTCATGAATCGGGAATTCTGCAGCTTACGCGTAACAAAGCGTACTTCATAGATAAACACTATAATACGAAGAAGAATGATAATAGTGTTTTATTAAATAAATCTAAAACAAGCAAAGCGCTTTTATTCTATAACTTCCATAATATGGGAATTCGTAACCATAATCGAATATCACTTTTTCAAAAAGAAATGTACATAATAACTAAATACATAAGCTTACCTCCTATTCTAAATAAAATGAAAAACAAAATAAAATGAAATACGTATATACTTTAAAGTACATAGTACGCACTGCGCTCTCACTCTCTCTCTCTCTCTCTCCATGGATATTATAATTCAAGTTCAGCGACTCCCCTCTCAGTCGACTATTGACATCTTCCTACTGTTATCGCTAATGTAATGTTTACCAACTAAATAAATACTATACTTTACTATACTATACTAGATACTGCTGACGTACAATTAGATAAGACCTTTAATATAAAAATAAATACTATACTATACTATACGCTTATACATATCGCTGACCGGGAATTCTACCCGTTACACTTAACCCAGCTTACGTCATAGACAGATACTATACTTTCATTCATATTGCTGACGTACAATTACTTGACATAGAACTAGATAAGACTCTTAATGTGATTAGCACTACATATCATCTCAACAAAACAAACCAGATAAAGTCGCTTTTTAAATTTTATTATTACCTTCGAAATAAATTAAATCATTTAACTCTCAACAAATCCAGACCTAAACGTGGACTCATCAACGGCCTAGGTAAAGCCATATCCTGGCTAACCGGAAATATGGACAGTGACGACAAAGAAAGGTACGACAAAATTATAAACACAATCGAACGTAACAGTTTTCACCTCCAAAACAACCTAAAAAATCAGATGGCAATAAACAAAAAAGTAATCGAAGAATTCAACCATGACATCCAGATTATACGCAACAACAACGAAAAAATGACCACCTTCTTCCCCAACCCTATAGTAAGCCAAATTGAACTGAACCAACAATTTAATTCCATCCTCTTTAACCTGGTCCTGATCGCCAACAAAATTGACGACATGGAAAACTCTCTGGAATTCTGTAGACTAAACACAATACATTCCAGCATCTTTCTTCTCAGAGATCTCGAGTCACTGCAGAAATCTCATAATGTAACATTCGTAACCCCGGACATGGAGGCACTTTGGCAATTGAGCAAGGTACACTGCTCGATAAAAAACTGGAACATCTACTACTTTATTAACGTTCCACTAAAAACCTCTCCTCTTGAGACATACTTCGTTCTGTCCTACCCTATAGAAAGGGACAATCACCTCCTGACAATTCATGTCCACCCCCCTTTGATCCTAAAAACCCAAGATGAGTTATTTACAGCCACCTGTGAGGAAATCAACAGTGCTATGTACTGCCACAACAAAACCAGCATCCAAAACGACTGCATTCGGCAAATCATCACCAACATCGACCTAGTAGCATGCAAGACGGTATATACATCAAGCACACCATTCATCAAATACATCCCCTTTGTTGACTACTATCTGACCTTCAGAACTAAGAGAATCGTAGTGAACAAAGGCAACCGCAACGACACCATGTTCCTCACTAATACCAGCCTCATAAAGCTGACCAAAGACGAGACCCTACTAGACAGCAAAGCCATCCACATATACAAGGACTCCAAGGGCATAGTAACTACTGCCCCAGTATACACACACACCAACCTGAACATCTCATTCGAAGACTTACACCAAATTAACCTCAGAATGGAACCACTGGAACACCTGGAGGAGACGCCCAGTAGTTCAGCGACTATTTACTACTACCTCATAATGGCGATAGCCCTCTTATTATCATTATGTTTCTTATATTTCTACTATGTCTGTAGAAGGAAACCAAATCCACAGCAAGGTGGAACCCAGCCACAAACCATGCCTCTACAGCCAGCACCAGCCACAGCCTACCCCGGACTCTCATGCCATTTGTCGCAGGAGCTCCAAACTTGAGGAGGGAGGAGTTATGACACATCTATGGAAAAGTACCAAGGCTGAGTCAGCAGAGGCTGATTTCATATAAATACAACCACCGACCAGCAGACCGGCAGTTCTCCGCTCACCTTCATACAGTTCACATCTAATTTCCTATAGTTATCTAGTGTATATTGTCATTTAACTATTATTGTACTAACATTAAATAAATTGTTTTTAAAAAAGCTAATTTAGGGTTCTTGAAATATAACTGCCGTGAGATGACATCCTAGACTAGGCGGCTAAATATATTATCATCCTATTCTATGAATAAAGACTTTGATTTTTTTTTTATGTATTGTTAGAAACATTCTAAGAACTTTAATAATGTTTTTGAGCCGTAAGATGAAATGCAAGTTGAGGGCTAATTTTTTATAATATTTAGATAGAAACATTAAATATATTATCATCCAATACGATGAACAAATGCTTTGTGAATTTTTATGTATTTTGTTCATGTTTAAATTAAATTATCTTTACACTTATAATATTTCGTGAGATGACATACAAGACTAGGGCAAATATGTTATAATATTTAGCTACAAACATTAAATAAATTATCATTCAATACTATGAATAAAGACTTTGTTTTATGTATTGTTAGAAACATTCTAAGGACTTTAATATTGTTTTTGAGTCGTGAGATGACATCCCAGGACTAGGTCCAACTATATTATCATACAATACGATGAACAAATACTTTGTGTTTTTTATGTTTGTGTTTAAATAAAATATGTTACTGTTTAAATTAAATTATGTTAAAAATTATAAAATTTAGCTAAACACATTCTAAGGACTTTAATA
Source organism: Triatoma infestans (assembly GCA_011037195.1). Lineage (NCBI taxonomy): Eukaryota > Metazoa > Arthropoda > Insecta > Hemiptera > Reduviidae > Triatoma > Triatoma infestans. The sequence continues at coordinate 61,253 of JAAEAF010013975.1, forward strand.
TTGTTTTTGAGCCGTGAGATGACATACAGGACATGCTGCTAAGTTGTGTAAAATTTAGCTAGAAACATTAAATATATTATCATCCAACACTATGAACAAAGACTTTTTGTTTTTTGTTTTTTTTATGTATTGTTAGAAACATTCTAAGGACTGTAATTTTTTTGTTGAGCCGTGAGATGCATCCAAGACTGGGGCTATGTTTTTATAATATTTAGCTACAAACATTAAATATATTATCATCTAATACTATGAATAAAGACTTTGTTTTTTTTATGTATTGTTAGAAATATTCTAAGGAAGTGAATATTTCTGTTGAGCCGCGATATGACATACAAGACTAGGGCTAAGATTTTATAATATTTAGCTAAAGACTTTAATATTTTTTGATATTATTATCATACAATACGATGAACAAATACTTTGTGTTTTTTTTATGTTCATGTTTAAATTAAATTATGTTTACACTTATAATATTTAGCTACAAACATTAAATATATTATCATCCTATACTATGAATAAAGACTTTATGTATTGTTAGAAACATTCTAAGGACTTTAATATTTTTGTTGAGCCGGTAGATGACATACAGAACATGCGGGTAAGGTGGCTAGAAACATTAAATATATTATCATCCAATTCTATGAACATGTATTTTTATGTATTGTTTCACTTTTTTATGTGTATTAATACTAGTATACTATGATTTTCATCATTTTTATGTATTGTTTCATTTTTTTTGTGTATTAATACTAGTATACTATGTTTTTTCATGTTTTAATACTTGTATTTTTTGTAATTTTACTTTTATGTTTACTACTAGTTTGTGTTAAAACAGGTATGTTTAATACTTGTGTTTTTTATATTTTTACTTTTTACATGTAGGAAGGCAGTTAACCCAGGACCAAACTTTGTAGCATCGTAAGTGTGAACAGTAGTACGTTGACATGTCCAAATTAATCCTTTAGGAGTGCTTCGCTTGAGCAAATTGCAACAAATTGGCTTTGGAATGTCTTGTAACACATGAAGTGATACCTTCACGAATACCGGATTTAATCATAAGATGTTTATCATAATCGGTCAATAGTTCCAATTTTACTTGTGTATATTTCAAGCAGGCGTCAAATACCAACCCAGGCGTTGTGAATTACCAACTTGGATCAATGCTGTAAATAGATTCACACACATTTCTAAACTGTTCAACTATGTCGCTTAAAAGAATTATGCCTGTTGTTGAATACAATCCTGTGTAATCTCTAAGTGTTTGTATATTGAAAGCGGTCCAGACTTGAAACTTCATATCATATAAACTAAATATACAAAGATCTACAACCTATGTTTTAAAACATTACTTTGGGAAAATTCCTTTTAACGCCACTTTTAGCGGAGGGTTGGGGTTACAGTTTCTCTAAAGTGATATCGTAGTTGATTATACAATTCTATCATCCAAACAAAATTAAATAGATGGCCAAAATTCCAAGTTTTAAGACAAAATTAGTAAACCGGAAGTGCGCTTTTACTGAAAAGTTTTTTCAGTTTTCGACGAATTTCATTAAATTTGGTACACAAACTATATTATTATTAATAGTCTTTATTACAAATAATGAAAAAAAAAAAAATAATCCAAAAACACCAACCATGGTCACAGACCGTCGGTGGAGACACAAACTATAATGTCAATTATAATTTTGAAAACTGGAGTAAAAGAAAGTTGTGTGAGTGTTTCACACCGGATTTTGTTTAGTTTTTTTGATTTTAGTACTATGTTTTTTGTATTTTTACTTTTATGTTTTAGTACCATGTAAATAGTACATTAAGTTTTATGTTTTAGTACATTTTTAATAGTATTATTAGGCATTGATGATGACGGCATGTATTTAAAAGTAAAAATACAAAAAAACACACAAGTATTAAAACATGAAAAAAACATAGTAGTTTTAAACAAAAACTAGTATTAAAAACATAAAAGTGAAATACATAAAAAATCCTAGTTATACTAGTACTAAACATAAAACAGTGCAACAATACATAAAACATATTAAAACTAGTAGTAAACATAAAAACAGTGCAACAATACATAAAACATACTAGTTTTTAAATTATTTTAAACAAATAAGGAATGTTTTTTTTACAATACAATACTAATACTTAAACGGAACTTTATGTTTGTGTGTTTTTTTAAGTTAGGTAATATACATACATAAAATCAAAATATAAGTATAAACATTAATCAAGAGGTTATTTTCAACGGCAACATTGGCAAAAAATGGGTTGGAATAATTTCCTCACCCACAGATGTAAAAATACTTCTGCTGTGTTATAATTTCCGTCTAATAAAGAAACATTAAACAGAAGTAAGAATGATAAATTCCTTCCAAATGACTGCAGATTTTGTTTTGTTTTAAACAGCTCTAACTATTAGACGTTAGACAACGGCTACAAACAGAAGATTTTGAATTTGGATATAACGCAATCATTTTCCCAGATTAGAAACCTAGTTCCCTATACTTTGTGAACAGTAGATTAACTTGTTCCAATATTCTTCGATTAAAAAGTAACATGTTCTTAGTGTTTATGCCTGTTTAACAATGTAAGGCAGTAGAAAGGTTGAGGAAAGCTGATTCAACTTGCAAACTGCTATTGCAATCCACAAGAATGCCATACGATAACTTAAGGCTGTTTTAGTGTAATATATCTGTGTTTTTCTTGGTTATTCCGCAGATTTAATTGTAGTCCAACTTTGCTTTGTGCAGTGATTTTACATTTTAACCTGACCAAAGACATTTAACACAATACATTCTCTACTGTCTAATCATTCATCATGATTCATTAGCACATCCATAACTCTAGGAGCACAAATCAATCTGTTGTTCACTCAGGAAGTTAATGAAAATATTTCAAATAAAAGAGATAGGTATTTGTGTGTGTGTGTGTGTGTGTGTGTGTAAAGTTCAGTTTAAGTTCTGTTTTAAGTATTGTATTGTAAAATACATCTATGTGTATGTAAAGTTCAGTTTAAGTTCTGTTTTAAGTATTTCTGTATTTATGTAAAGTTATGTTTAAGTATTAGTATTTGTATGTGTAAAGTTCAGTTTAAGTTCTGTTTTAAGTATTGTATTGTAAAATACATCTATGTGTATGAAAAAAGTTCTGTTTTTAGTATTTCTGTATTTATGTAAAAGTTATGTTTAAGTATTAGTATTTGTGTAAAGTTATGTTTTTTGTGTATGTATGTATGGCAAATGTTTGTCAAAATAATTGCATCGACTATGTGAACTTATATTGCATCTACATGTGCAAAGTCACTTCCTTTGTTGATTTTTTTACCTTACTTTTTATTAGTTTATGCCTAATATTACATCAATAATTTAATTTAACATAATGGTGTTTACAGGCCACGTTTAATAACCCTGTCATAATTGTATCAACATTTTTGGGTGTTTATGCACATATCTAGAATAATTTGTGTGGGAGGTTTTAATACATTTTATGTCTTACATTTTAACATAATTGCATCAACATTTTGCGTGTCTAAAATGGCGTCAATTAACTTGTCTATTTTCTCCATTATGTGGCAGTTTACTCTAGCATATTTCTGAACCGTCTACAGGACATTGTCAAGAAGCAGGTTCAGGTTTGGAAGAACAGCAGGTGGCATTCTTACATTTCTGCACTAGACCCTAACAACCCTTCCTACTGGAAGGTCGTCAGATATTTTAAAACCCACCTTAAAAATACGGACGACCATTCTCCAATCTTATATAACGGTACTGAAGCTTGCTCTGATAACGATAAAGCAAATCTCATGGCTGAGTATTTGGAACAGGTACATTTGCAAAATGCCGATGTGGGTGCCCCTACTCATTGTAAAAAAGTAGCAGCTGAAATTAAACATTTTCTCACAAACTGTTCTTACCAGCCTGCTGACTGTAAACTAACAAGTCCTAAAGAAATTTCCCAAATTATAAAGTCTAGAAAGAATAAAAAGTCCCCAGGCCTCGATAATATACATAATCTGTTTTTAAAACACCTTCCCCGAAAAGCCCTTGTATTCTTAACCAACCTACTTAACAAATCACTCACTCTTGGTCACTTCTCGACTCCTTGGAAAACGTCAAAAATTATCCTTATTTTAAAACCTTCAAAGTCTTCTAGTAACCCTAACAATTACAGGCCCGTAAGTCTTCTGAGTTCCATCAGCAAAATTTTTGAAAGATCCTATTAACAAGAATTAATAACCATTTAGAAAGTAACGGTATCATCAGAGAGGAGCAGTTTGGCTTTAGGTCTGGTCTGTCCACAACTGCCCAGATAGCTAGGCTGTAGACGACATAACTGCTGCTTTCCACCACCGGAAACACACAGGTTTGGTGCTGATGGATATTCAGAAGGCTTTTGATACAGTGTGGCACGATGGTCTACTCTGTAGACTGATCAATTATAACTTCCCTCCCTACATCACCAAAATTGTTCATTCCTACTTGGAAAACAGAAAATTTCGTGTCAACATAAACTCTACCCTCTCTGAAGCTCACAAAATTGCTGCCGGAGTTCCTCAGGGTTCAATCATCGGCCCGGTGCTCTTTCTTATATATTTTAACACGCTGCCTAGCCCTAAAAACGTTAGCTTGGCCTTATATGCTGACGACGTTGCTCTGTATGCTTCCTCATGGAGAATTGACACAATCGCGTCCAGATTGTCAGAAGCAATGGCCTGCATCAGCAGATATTGTGATAGGTGGAAAATTAAAATCAATAGCAGCAAAACCGAAGCTATCTTATTTTCCAAACGCAGGCCCGTACTTTGGAAAGAAGTACACTTCCAAGGGCAGGCAGTGCCTTGGTCTAACACCGTTCGTATCTAGGTGTCACTCTTGACCGTAAACTTACCTTTACACCTCACGTAAGGGAACGTATTAACAAAGGCAAGGCGGCGATCCGAACACTATTTCCGCTACTTTGCAGAGAGTCCAAACTGGCCCCTAGTAACAAGCTGTTGCTATATAAAGTTGTTGCCAAACCCATGCTATTGTATGCATGCCCCTCCTGAAGTATTACCTGCAGAACTAATATCGATGGCCTGCAGATAATCCAGAACAAGTTTTTAAGGCTAGCAACGAACTCGCCACGGTACACTAGAATTAATGATTTGCACGTGTATTGCAAAGTGGACAAAATTGACGTATGCATTTTCCTCGCAACTGAAAAGTTTTTTACCTTTACTAGTCTCAGTAATAACTCGCTTTGTAGGAACATAGGGGACTATGACTTTAGAGTTGAGTACAGGCATCGCAGGGTGAGAAACATGCTCACATAAAGGGAGTTTGTATTGCTTGGGGTTTTTGCCATTTTTTCCCCCTTAATATAACTGTTTCGTTTGTCTAACTCTGTATTCTTAATAATGTAAATAGTTAGGAGGTTATAGTATAAACTGAAACTCCATGTAAAAACTGTATATATGTATATATAATATTTTGAAATAAATGATTATTATTATTATTATTATTATTATTATTATTATTATCTAGCATATTTATTCTAGCATTTGTACAATTAGGTTGGATTCTTTTTTTTCATCTTTGTATCATATTTATTCAATATAAAACTGTCACATGTATTATAAACTTTATCGGAAATGTGTATTTAGCTAGAAAGTAATGTATAAGATATAATAAATTATGATTCACCGACTTTATCTTATATGATTCACTCAATTGCTATTTCTAACAAGATAAATAGCTTTTAATGCCTCAATTGCCGTATATAATGATTTCTTTAATCACACATATTAATGAAACATTTAAACACATATGTTCTATAATTATATCAATAGAGGTGTTTGTATAAGGTGTCATTTTTTTTGAAACATGATGTTAAATAGATTAATATATGCTGTCCAGCCAATAGTTTGCGTTCTTACTGTAATCACCAATGTCTTAAGATGTTTAATAATGCTAAATAATAAACCAATTGTTTTACTTCTAATATATATAACATTTAAACACACATAGAGGTTCCAAGATGCCATTTTTATTGAAAATGATGTTAATATATGCTGTCCAACCAATAGTTTACTTTTGTGTTCTTACTGCAATCACCAATGTCTTAGGATGTTTAATAATGCTAAATTACATTTAAACACACATAGAGGCTGCAAGGTGCCATTTTTTATTGAAAATGATGTTAAATGGATTAATATATGGTCCCCCACCACCAATTAATCTTCACTCACATAATTGCCCATTAGTGTGCCATATAACGTTCTAATATTATTTGTGTCTAAGATGTTATACCATTTTGTATTATTTTTCACCTCACATATTTGTCATTAGTTTTTATACCTCAATTAGTTTGTATTATTTATAACGTTTTAGTTTAAAATGTAACACCAACTTAAAAGGTCTGTACAATTATCTTGTTTTTACCCCCACCAGCAGTTTATTCAATCTTATTATTTTGTATGTTTAAACTAGTGTTAAATATTTGTGTGCAGAATAATACTTTACTTATTCTCACAAAATTGCCATTAGTTCTTTACCTAATTGGCATGATTTTAATATTTTTGTGTCTAAAATGGTGTTAGATAATGTTAAATGGAATAATAAGTTGGTTTACCCTATTCTCACATAATTACCATTAGTTTGCTATATATAATGATTTAATTTTATTTGCGCCTAAGAAAATGTTGTGTGTTTAGATATATCAATTTTCATGTTTTTTTTAATTTCACCCTATTCTCATATAATTACCATTAGGCTTTATTACCTCAATTAGTTCTGTATATAATGATTTATTTTATTTATGCCTAAGAAAATGTTGTGTTTTTCTATCCCCCCCCCCACTATTCTTACATTCTTTTTTATGTTTAAGACGTTTTACATATACCATTTTGTATTATTTTTTCGCCCTTGTTATATATAATGTTGCGTTTAAGTTATGTCATTTTGTATTATTTGAATCTAAGAAAATGCTGTGTTTTTAGATATGTCAATTTTCTCACATATTCACTAAATGCCATGTAATCGTTTGCAAGGTTTATTCAATCGCCATGAGCTATTATTTAAACTAACACCAACTTAAAAGATATGTAAAATTTACCTCAGCCTTCTTAATCTTAATATTTCTGTATGTTTAAAATGTTAGGTTAAGTAATTGTATCAAAAAACATTAGTTTGCTATATATAATGATTTAATTTTATTTGCGCCTAAGAAAATGTTGTGTTTTTATTTTCCCCCCACTATTCTTATATAATTACATTCTTTTTTTATGTTTAAGATGTTTTAAATATGCCAATTACCTTGAATTCTTTTTTTTCATCTCATATAATTGCCATTAGCTTGATATATATATAATGTTTTTTTTTAATATTAAAATGTTGTGTTTTAGTTATGTCAATTAATTTGTATTATTTCTTTAAAATGTTGTGTTTTAGTTATGTCAATTAATTTGTATTATTTCTACCTTATTCTCGCCTCCATTATGTGGTATAGTGATGTTTGTAGGGTACGTTTAAGCATTTATATTACACTTTTCTCACATATTCACTAAATGTCATGTAATTACATCAATAGAGGTGTTTATTCAATCACCATGAGCTATACACCAACTTAAAAGATATGTAAAATTAACTGTTTATTTTTTTTATCCCCCACCATAATCACCAATGTCTTAAGATGTTTTAAATAAACCAATTGTTTTACTTCTAATATATATAACATTTAAACACACATGTTCTATAATTGTATCAATAGAGGTGTTAGTATAAGGTGTCATTTTTTTTTTAAACATGATGTTAAATAGATTAATATATACGCCGTCCCCCACCACCAATTAATATTCTCACATAATTACATTCTTTTTTATGTTTAAGACGTTTTACTTCTAATATATATAACATTTAAACACAGATAGAGGTTGCAAGGTGTCATTTTTATTGAAAATGATGTTAATATATGCTGCCCAACCAATAGTTTACTTTGTGTTCTTACTGTAATCACCAACGTCTTAAGATGTTTTAAATAAACCAATTGTTTTACTTCTAATATATATAACATTTAAACACATATTCTATAATTGTATCAATAGAGGTGTTTGTATAAGGTGTCATTTTTTTTTTAAACGATATTAATATATGCCGTCCCCCACCACCAATTAATATTCTCACATAATTACATTCTTTTTTTATGTTTAAGACGCATTTTGGATTATTTTTTCGCCCTGGTATGTCATTTTGTATTATTTGAACCTAGGAAAATGCCGTGTTTTTAGATATGTCAATTTTTCTGTTAAGCCACTTTTCTCACATATTCACTAAATGCCATGTAATTACATCGTTTGCAAAGTTTATTCAATCGCCATGAGCTATTATTTAGGCTCTAACACCAACTTAAAAGATATGTAAAAATTAACTGTTTATTTTTACCCCCCACCATAATCACCAATGTCTTAAGATGTTTTAAATAAACCAATTGTTTTACTTCTAATATATATATAACATTTAAACACGCATAGAGCTTGCAGGGTGCCATTTTTTATTGAAAATGATGTTAAATGGATTAATATGCTAATTGTTGTCCAACCAATAGTTTACTTAATATTCTCATATTATTTGAGTTTGAGTTCTTACATTTTTATACATAATCACCAATGTCTTAAGATGTTTCATTTTCACCTCACATATTTGTCATTAGTTTATGCCTCAATTGCTATATATAATGATTATTTTGCTGTGTTTTTTTAAATATACCATTTGTATTATCTCAATTAGTTTGCTATATATAATGAATATTGTGTTTTTAGATATGGCAATTTTTACTTGTTTTACCTTATTGTCATATAATTACATTCTTTTTTTATTTTTATGTCTTAAGATGTTTTAAATAAACCATTTGTTTTTACTTATATCTCAATTAGTTTTGCTATATATAATGAATATTGTGTTTTTAGATATGTCAATTTTTACTTGTTTTACCTTATTGTCATATAATTACATTCTTTTTTTTATTTTTATGTCTTGGAACACAGCTGATTGCCAATGTAAACAAACTGCTAATTTTTTTGTCTGCATTATTCTCATAATTTTAAAGTTTAAAAGTGTGTAAACCAGTGACTGTTATTATAAATTGAAAACACTTTTTATGGACATTGTTTTTGTGCAAGTGAATTAACACTAGTTTTTTCGTGTTTTTTGTTTGGAGAAGTGACAATTAGCTGCTATAAAAACTAACCTCATTTAGTGTGTGAGTAATTTTTGACTCTTGTTTTTTTTTTGTTTACTGTTATATTATTAAGATTTAAGACAATTCTAAATATAATACTTGTTTAAATGCACCATTTATATATCTCTTCCCTTGGAAATAAGGTGTAAATATTGTGTAAATAATTTTCTGTTTTTTTTTTTTTCTTATTCTCTTCCTAGTTTTAATTAATAACCTTCCTCTTTCGCAAGTTTTAATTTCATTTTTGCCACATTCTCTAACTCACGATGATGAAACCTAGCGAAGTCACAAATAGCTGCTCCTCAACGGACAGCGAATCCACTTCATCAATACCTACAAAACCAATAAAAAGAAAATCCAACTCACAACAAAAATCCAATAAGAAAAGTATCCGACCTACAATAGCTCCTATAGCAAACGAACCTTCGTTACTTAATGCCAGACAACTACCAGGTCCAAGTTCAGAGCCAAATTCCATATTTGGGAATACTACGAATAAAACAATGGTGGCTCCGGATGTACCAACCTACAACCCATTTTCCCCACTCGCTGTTCCAGATGAAATGGAAACCACATCTGCACCCCCAGGGCCTCAGCGTATCCCAAAACCACCACCGATTTACTTAAAAAATGTTACAAGGTACGCTGATTTATGCAAAGCCCTTAGCCAAATAGCAGGACCAAACAGCTTCGCATGCAAGGCGCGAGCAGCTGACCTCATTATTCACGCCAAAACAATAGATAGCTACAGAGGGATTATACATTACCTCAAAGACAAAAAAGCTGAGTATCACACCTATCAACTTGAAGAGGAAAAAGCTTATCGTGTCGTGATAAGATACCTGCATCAGTCAACACCTCCTGAGCTAATTCAACAAGAACTGGCGAAACATGGGCGGGCATATTACCCGCAATGTCGCACCGGTTATTCACCCAGTTTCCAAACAAACATTGCCTCTTTTCTTCGTAGATCTAGAGCCGAAGGCTAACAATACAGATATTTTTGACCTGGAACTGTTATGCTACACCAAAATTAAGGTCGAGGAACCTCACAAACAGAGACTAATTGTGCAGTGTAAACGCTGTCAAGAATACGGCCATACAAAAAGCTATTGTCAGCATCGTCCAAGATGTGTTAAGTGCGCCGGTGAACATCTCACACAGGAGTGTGGCAAACACAACACAACACCTCCCATATGCGCTCTTTGTCACGGAGAACACCCCGCTAACTACAAAGGATGTATGGTACACAGAGAACTCCAACGATCACGAAGGCGACTCCCACTGGGCATCAACCATCGCTCAGCCATCAGAGAAGCCACTACGTCTACATCCAATCGACAACAAGCTGCTTCTGGCACTCCTAGGAATACTGAACCACAGACCCAGAGGAACAACATCTCAGCCACCAACACTCACCCGTCTTATGCCAGGGTTGTTGAGGGGCCACCGCCGCCTCAGCCACCTCTCCAATCCTCTTCATCTGACATCACCACTTTACTAAATTCTTTCCTCTCTGATTTCAAAACTCTCCTCACTCCTCTCGTAACTCTACTAACCACCGTTGTCAACACTCTACTTCCTCGCCTCGCTCCTTAATGCCACTTACTAATTACTCTATCACCATACTATTATGGAATGCAAATGGACTAACTAATCACAGACAAGAACTAGATATCCTGCTACACGAAAGACGAATAGACATTGCACTAGTCACAGAGACGCACTTCACGGAAAGAACACGCTTCTACATCACTGGCTACAAACTATATAGAACTGACCACCCTGGCGGCACTGCACATGGCGGCTCAGCCATCCTTATAAGAAACTCTTTATCTCACTTCTTCATTCCTTACAATGCCACTAACTACATACAGCCTACCGTGATCTCCCTCCATAGCGAACCCTTCCATTACAACATTGCTGCCGTATACTGTCCTCCTAACCAAACAATTCATCACAATCAATTTCTTTCCTTCTTCAAATCACTGGGCTCCCGTTTTGTGAGTGGTGGTGACTACAACGCGAAACATCCTCGCTGGGGTAGTCGTGTGGCAAACCCAAGAGGACGCATTCTCTACAATGCACTCTCCCAAACAAGCTTATCCTACATCTCACCTTCTCAACCAACTTACTGGCCAACTGCTCGAAATAAACGACCTGACTTGCTTGACTTTTTCATCTGCTCCAACATTTCATCATTCCATACTGACGCATTCACCTTAGATGACCTATCATCCGACCACAGCCCCGTCATACTTACAATGGATATTCACCCCAAACCATCTCCTCCAAAACCTACATTGCTCAATGGACCGATACACTGGGACTTATTTAGAGACCGACTCGAACAACAAATTGAACTTACAACAGCTCTTAAAACACCCCAACAACTAGACGATGCTGTTGACAACTTCGCTGCTGCTATACAGCAAAGCATATGGCAAGCGACTTCATACTGTACAACTAAACGGACAGAACGTTTGCCTTATAACTTACCTATCCTACTCCGCACTCTTATAACTCAAAAGCGACGAGCAAGATCTCTTTGGCAGCGAACTAGGTATCCTTCCCCCAAACAAAATTTCAATCATCTTGCAAGACAGCTTAAAAACGAACTTCAAAAATACTATAACACCCAATACGCTAACTATACAAAATCTCTTACTACTGACGACAACTCACTCTGGACTGTCACCCGACGAATATTAAAATTTCAACAAATCTCCTCCCCTCTCCGTTCTGCTGACAACTCCTGGGCCAAATCTGATCAAGAAAAAGCTGACTTACTTGCAGCTCACCTCTCTTCCGTCTTCACCCCACATCCTGACACTCAAAATCTACAACACACCCAAGACATCAATACCGACTTGAACATTCCTTTACCAGTTTCTCTTCCTCCTAAATCATTCACACCCAAGCAAGTCAAGGAGGCCATTATCAATCTTCCCCCTAAAAAGAGTCCAGGTTATGATTTAATCACAGCACACATTCTCCTTCAACTTCCTAGAAAAGCAATAGTCTTCCTTACAACCATCTACAATTCAATACTGAGAACTACCTACTATCCTATTCTTTGGAAATTCTCCACCATCTGTATGATACCTAACCTTCAAAACCCACGCATCTACCTTCTTCTTACCGCCCTATCAGCCTCCTCTCGATTCTAGGCAAAATTTTTGAAAGACTCCTCCTACCACGCCTACAAGAAAGTTTTGATGGCCTTGAAATTATCCCAAATCATCAATTTGGTTTTCGCAGTTGCCATTCTACAATCCAGCAGGCCCATCGCGTTGTGGACACCATCGCTACATCACTGGAGCCTAAACATTTCTGCGCTGGAGTATTCTTGGATGTCTCACAGGCCTTTGACCGAGTATGGCACAAGGGTTTGCTATGGAAGCTAAAGAGTATTCTACCAAGCACATACTATCTTATACTCAAATCCTATCTCTCAGACCGATTCTTCCTAGTAACTCAAGGCTCTTCTCGATCATCTATTTTTCCTGTCCTTGCTGGTGTTCCACAAGGTAGCGTCTTAGCTCCTCTTCTCTACACAATCTTTACAGCCGACTTACCTTCAAATCCCAACACCTCCATATACACCTTCGCTGACGACACTGCCATTCTCTCCACACATACTGATTCTGTCTTCGCTATCCGCTCTCTACAATCTCACCTTCACTCACTAGAACCCTGGCTACAAAAATGGCGAATAAAAATCAACCCAAACAAATCCAAATACATAGTCTTCACACTCAAACGAACAACTCTTGGACCTGTCTTCTTATATAACACTCCTATCCACCAGCCGACCATGTGCGTTACCTTGGACTGTACCTAGACAAAAGACTAACTTGGAACCCTCATACGAGACTTAAACGGGCTGAACTAAACAAACGATACAAACTCCTTGCTAGACTACTTGACAAACGCTCAAAACTAACACTACAGAACAAGCGTCGACTGTATACTTCCCTTCTTGCTCCAATATGGACTTACGGACTTGAACTTTACGGGACAGCTAAACGATCTAACATCAACAGATTACAAACCCTCCAATCTAAAATACTCCGCCGCATTGTAAACGCTCCTTTTTATGTCAGTAACCACTCCATACACACAGACCTCAACATTCCATTTATACCAGAACTTGCCAAAACCCGCTACAACAAATTCCACCAAAAACTATCATCTCACCCTAATCCTTTAGCTGCAAACCTATTCTCAACCACACTTCCCTCCAACCCCCGAAGACGGCTGAGGCGCCGTTGGCCCCGTGACCAACTGGTAGACTAATGATGGTCATCACTGGATGATCATCATTCATGATTGCCACGCCACTTTTATTGTACACACAGCATATTTACTTATTGTACTGTACGAGTGCAGGTGTAAATTTCAAATAAAAGTTAAAAAAAAAAAAAAATTTATGTCTTAAGATATTTTAAATAAACCATTTGTTTTACTTATACCTCAATTAGTTTGCTATATATAATGATTTAATTTTATTTGCACTTATGTAAATATTGTGTTTGTTTCCCCCCACTATTCTTACATTCTTTTTATGTTTAAGATGTTTTCACATACATAATTACCACTAGTTTGTTTGTTTTTGTGTGTCTATGATGATGTGTTTTAATTTATTTGTCTATTCTCATATAATCGCCTTTTTTTTATTAAATTGTTGTTAAATAATGTTAAAATACCTTGTAAACCATTTTGTTTTACTTATACCTCAATTAGTTTGCTTGTTGTTTTGTAACTTATTTATTTTTTGTTCTCCCACCCACATTGGTAATAATGTTTATTGTGTAGATATATCAACTGTCTATCAATTATTAAAAGATATGTTAAATGCCCTATAATTGGTGTTAACTAATGTGAAATAATAAAAAAGATATGTTCCCAGGGTTCACATACTTATATATGATAATTTACTACTATGAACTAAGTGACCGCTTTGGTCTAGTGGTTTGCATTGCCGTCTTCTGACTCAACAATTAAGGTTCGATTCCAGGTTAAACAACTTTTTTATTTCATTTTATTTAATTATTTATAACTTATTGATATTTATAATTTAATTTATAATTTATTTATATTTATAATTTATTTATATATTTATAATTTAATAGCCATCGATTTGGATGATGTGATGACGTCATCTTTGAATTAAGCTCATTGATTTGGATGAGTTCTTAAATTAAGGTCATCAGATTGGAGGATGGTAGCAGCGCTCTTGCAACCCCCAAGACTAGTAACATAGCCCCTGGCCCAGCTCTCTCCTAACTACCCGACTTATATTATCATCCAATACGATGAACAAATGCTTTGTGAATTTTTATGTATTTTGTTCATGTTTAAATTAAATTATCTTTACACTTATAATATTTCGTGAGATGACATACTAGACTAGGGCAAATATGTTATAATAATTAGCTACAAACATTAAATAAATTATCATTCAATACTATGAATAAAGACTTTGTTTTTTTTTATGTATTGTTAGAAACATTCTAAGGACTTTAATATGGTTTTTGAGTCGTGAGATGACATCCCAGGACTAGGTCCAACTATATTATCATACAATACGATGAACAAATACTTTGTGTTTTTTATGTTTGTGTTTAAATAAAATATGTTACTGTTTAAATTAAATTATGTTAAAAATTATAAAATTTAGCTAAACACATTCTAAGGACTTTAATATTGTTTTTGAGCCGTGAGATGACATACAGGACATGCTGCTAAGTTGTGTAAAATTTAGCTAGAAACATTAAATATATTATTATCGAATACTATGAATAAAGACTTTGTTTTTTTTTTTTACGTATCCAAGACTAGGGCTAAGTTTTCATAATATTTAGCTATAAACATTAAATATATTATCATCCAACACTATGAACAAAGACTTTTTGTTTTTTTATGTATTGTTAGAAACATTCTAAGGACTGTAATTTTTTTGTTGAGCCGTGAGATGCATCCAAGACTGGGGCTATGTTTTTATAATATTTTGCTACAAACATTAAATATATTATCATCTAATACTATCAATAAAGACTTTGTTTTTTTTTATGTATTGTTAGAAATATTCTAAGGAAGTGAATATTTCTGTTGAGCCGCGATATGACATACAAGACTAGGGCTAAGATTTTATAATATTTAGCTAAAGACTTTAATATTTTTTGATATTATCATACAATACGATGAACAAATACTTTGTGTTTTTTTTTTATGTTCATGTTTAAATTAAATTATGTTTACACTTATAATATTTAGCTACAAACATTAAATATATTATCATCCAATTCTATGAACATGTATTTTTATGTATTGTTTCACTTTTTTATGTGTATTAATACTAGTATACTATGTTTTTTCATGTTTTAATACGTGTGTGTATTCTGTATTTTTTACTTTTTTAAGTTTAGTACTACTATGTTTTATGTATTGTTTCATTTTTTTGTGTATCAATACTAGTATACTATGTTTTTTCATGTTTTAATACTTGTGTTGTTTGTAATTTTACTTTTATGTTTAGTACTAGTTTGTGTTAAAACTGGTATGTTTAATACTTGTGTTTTTTGTATTTTTACTTTTTACATGTAGCAAGGCAGTTAACCCAGGACCAAACTTTGTAGCATCGTAAGTGTGAACAGTAGTACGTTGACATGTCCAAATTAATCCTTTAGGAGTGCTTGGCTTGAGCAAATTGCAACAAATTTGCTTTGGAATGTCTTGTAACACATGAAGTGATACCTTCACGAATACCGGATTCAATCATAAGATGTTTATCATAATCGGTCAATAGTTCCAATTTTACTTGTGTATATTTCAAACAGGCGTCAAATACCAACCCAGGCGTTGTGAATTACCAACTTGGATCCATGCTGTAAATAGATTCACACACATTTCTAAACTGTTCAACTATGTCGCTTAAAAGAATTATGTCTGTTGTTAAATACAATTCTGTGTAATCTCTAAGTGTTTGTATATTGAAAGCGGTCCAGACTTGAAACTTCATATCATATAAACTAAATATACAAAGATCTACAACTTATGTTTTAAAACATTACTTTGGGTAAATTCCTTTTAACGCCACTTTTAGCGGAGGGTTGGGGTTACAGCTTCTCTAAAGTGATATCATAGTTAACTTTTTATTTCATTTTATTTAATTATTTATAACTTATTGATATTTATAATTTAATTATTTATAATTTAATTTATAATTTATTTATATTTATAATTTATTTATATATTTATAATGTAATAGCCATCGATTTGGATGATGTGATGACGTCATCTTTGAATTAAGCTCATTGATTTGGATGAGTTCTTAAATTAAGGTCATCAGATTGGAGGATGGCAGCAGCGCTCTTGCAACCCGCAAGACTAGTAACATAGCCCCTGTACCAGAATGCCCTTAAGTACCCTACTAACATATTTAATGTTCCTAGCTAAATATTATAAAATATTAACCGTCGACTTGCATGTCATCTCACGGCTAAAAAACAATATAGAATTCCTTAGAATGTTTCTAACAATACATAAAAAAATCAAAGCCTTTGTTCATAGTATTGGATGATAATATATTTAATGTTTCTAGCTGAATAGTATAAAATCTTCGCCCTAGTCTTGAATGTCATCTCACGGCTCAAAAACAATATTAAAGTCCTTAGAATGTTTCTAACAATACATAAAAAAGATACAAAATCTTTATTCATAGTCTTAGAATGTTTCTAACAATACGTAAAAAAAAACACAATGTCTTTATTCATAGTATATGATAATATATTTAATGTTTCTAGCTAAATATTATAAAAAATTAGCCCTCAACTTGCATTTCATCTCACGGCTCAAAAATATTATTAAAGTTCTTAGAATGTTTCTAAGAATACATACAAAAAAAAATCAAAGTCTTTATTCATAGAATAGGATGATAATATATTTAGCCGCCTAGTCTAGGATGTCATCTCACGGCTCAAAAGCAATATTATGGTCCTTAGAATGTTTCTAGCTAAATATTATAAGTGTAAACATAATTTAATTTAAACATGAACATAAACATAAAAAACACGAAGTATTTGTTCATCATATCCAAAAAATGATAATATCAAAAAATATTAAAGTGCTTAGCTAAATATTATAAAATATTAGCCCCAGTCTTGTATGTTATCTCCCGGCTCAAAATCAATATTAAAGTCCTTAGAATGTTTCTAGCTAAATATTATAAGTATAAACATGAATAGAATCCATAAAAAATACAAGTATTTGTTCATCGTATTGTATGATAATATATTTAATGTTTCTAACTAAATATTATAAAAACTTAGCCCTAGTCCTGGTATGTCATCTCACGGCTCAAAAACAATATGA